>JARQST010000361.1:77292-120412 GCA_030142225.1 Pachycephus smyrnensis
AATACGTGTTGTCCAGAATCGTTTCCAGTATCTGCCAGTAACGGGTGTGAAAGTTATTCTGGATCACCCTGTATATAAGAGTAAGACGCAGGGAAAGCTGAGGTTCTATCTAATGTTGATGGGCCTACATACGTGCAGAGGACAGACTCAATCATACAGTTCGTGAAATCGAATTAGAGTTCCGCTCGATTGTGGTCTTGCGGTGGCCATGGCAGTATATTAACGGTAGAACGTTCTATATTTATGGGGAGGATTCGCCACTTGGTTACCCCATTGGTGGACAGAGAAATAGAGATCACGTGAAATCCATTTACTGAATGATAGGTGGCTAAACGCATTGGAACGATTGTTTTTACTGAAAAAGAGAGCGTCGCAATGTGGAGACTCGCATAAAGTACATAGTTCGATAAGCGCGATATCTTTTTTAGAGTTGGTTCTTTGATTATTGTTGAGAGGTTAAGATGAAGTCAGGTGCTAACAATAGAAACGAGGTTATGCAGGTGGAACAGCCATTCTATTAGGGCGTGTAGAAAATGGTGGAAAACCGAGCGGAACTGAATAGAACCGAAGAGAGGTGGAAAAAGAAAGTAATGAAGAACTTTTCTTTTTCTCTTTGATAAAACGAAGCGTGCGAGAGCGCTGGAGGACTAATAAAAACTTGTAAAATTTTTTATTTCGCGCCCTTCGACTCCACGGACTTTGGTAATTAAGCGAACGACCGGTCCTTTAACCGGCGTGAGGGTGTTGACAAGAAACTAATTGCATCGCTTGGGCCTAACTTCTCTCGACGCAGCTTGGCTCGACTCGCCACACAGCCAACTTCAATCGGAAATTTACGGGCTCGCCATAAAACATAGGGATAAATCAAGTCGATGGCGGCAGCAGGACTTCTCCTGGCCTCTCTGCAAATCTTTCAAAGGAAACTCCAAGAAGAGAGTCTGGGGAAGTGCGCGCACCTCTCCTTCCGCTTATAGTAATACTTCCACCTCGGTTTAATCGTTAAACTAGCCTCATTTTAATCTCAAATACTTTTCTTAGCGTCACTCTTTTCTTGTCCTACAAATTAATAACTTGGGATAATTTCCAATGTTTGAGTTGTTTGTCGAGATATTCTTACCGATTAACTGAAATTGTCCAGGGGGGTTTCAGTCAGACTAGAGGGAGCAGGAGATAGCAGCTCAGCGCGTCCTAAGGCGTCGAGACTTCGAGTCGTCGTAGTGTGAGTATCGGATGACAGGTAAAACAAGAAAGGCATGAACGATACGGAGAGTGAGGACACAGCGGAATATTCTGTTTGGGATCAGACCGTTAATAATGGGCCGCGAGCAATTTTAACCCAATAAGTCGCTCGCTTTATATTCATAAATGCGTAATTGAGAGGGCGCGAGCAGGCTCCAGCGCACTCTACCTCCCATGATCTCCCTCGGTCTCTCTGATAAATGGTGTCCCGGCTGAGTGACAATTCGGTTTATTGTGGCTTGGTAATTAATTTACAAAGACGATTAAATTCGCGCTTACCACTTCTTGCTCGAACGGCCTATGCATACTTGATACACCAGTAGTACCACCGTTGTAAGAGTGCAATACTACTAACAACTGTAGCGAGAACAATAATACTGCTTTCTTCAGTTTCTCCACCTAAACTTAATGCTACTCCATTCTCCATTTTGTATCTCTCAGCGGGATAACATCTAGAATCTCTATACTAGCCCACATATCACTATTTGATAAATACTCACTGTAAACTTTTAGCTGGTTGAGGTTAGGGATAGTCGCGTTGCTGCTCGTATTTTGCTGTTTCTGTTGTTTGGGCTGCTGTGGTCGAGCCGGTGGCATCAGGCGAGGTCTCTTTAGTGGCGGTGCTAGACGTGGCGGAAAGGCCGTCGATGCGTAGTAACTGTAACAGAATCATGATCATGTCTGTTGAGAAAAAAAATAACAGGAGCCCGAAAGTACCAAAGGCGAAACAGAATGGCAAAGTGGAATTTCTTTTTCCGTTCCCAACTCGTTTATCCTCCCTATCTATTCTGGTTATTTTCTCCTGCAACCCACTGCTCGTAATTCCTTACACGGAGTGAGTCTTGACCTCGTAACAATCTCACGGGGCTCGTCATCGCGATTACGTCAATTAGCCAGAAATAGAATATAACCATGGTCTATCCTCCACCTACTATTCACTATCCCCTATCGGCTATATCTTCTACCTTCCATCTCTTTCTCTCTATAATCTCTATGGTCTCTATCGTCTATCGTCTATGTGGGTCAAAGTGGTTACGGAAGGTAATCGTGGTCGGATTGCAGCATGGCCAAGTTCTTGAATTTCACGGAACCGAATTTAACGCAGTTAACGCGCGACTAGTATGAATCATTCATGAGCGAGCATTTACATTCCCTCTTTTTACTCTTCTATCCCTTTCTCTTTCCTTCTAGTTTTGGATCAATCGGCGACTGAAGGGTTCAACATTATAAGAATTTTCCAAGAAGACAAACCCTGCCGCGAAATTCTTAAAGTTCATTGGAATCGATAGGGAAGTCGTGCAAATTGACGCAATGTCTAGGAGTGAGCAATGCAAAAAGTGACGAAGAGAAAAGGAGAGATGCCTGTGCGTATGCCCTGCATGCTTATTGTAGGATGGAGGGATTAGGGAATACTTAAGCCCCGTTATTTATCCGTCCATATCCTTCCTCTGTCTGTCCGGTAGATGGTTTTCCCTCTGCGAAGCCTCTCTAAATAAAAGTCCCCGTGTGTCTGGGTGTATCTCGAGTCCCGACCCTCTGTACCAGCGCCCCGGCACCCTGAACGCTAACGTCGTAGCTAGGAGTACGGGTTCGTGCCTTCCTGGCGTTGTTAAAACTTCCAGAGCGTTTGTTTCTCTCTTTTTCCTTTCTAAGTGCCGGATAATACAACCTTGGATAGAAGACAGAGAAGAGTGTGGAGGTAGCTCGTGCTCTTCTGACTCAAGAGAGAGCTGAAGAGAAATATGAAGTAAGAAGAAACTACAACAGAATAAGCGCGCGCGAGAGAGAGAGAGAGAGAGAGAGAGAGAGAGAGAGAGAGGGAGAGAGCAAGAGAGCGCGAGGAGAAGAACAGCTCTCTGACTTGTCGTCCAGCCAACCACTTAGGATGCCGTGATCCTGGGTATGCAGGTAGTGCAGCTCACACAAATTGGGAGAGAGGGTTGAACTAGACTACGAGTATGTATGTATATATGTATTATTATTATTATACTCGGGACGATCGCGATCTCCTTCTCTTCACTATGCTTTCTACTTTTTTGTTCGTTTCTTCTTAAAATAAATCCTGCGACTTTCATCAAGCTCTCCATCCTCGTCGTAGGGCTGCGTTCGAACGCAGACCAGTTTACCCGGAGCAGATTCTCTGAGATTGGCACCGGGGACAATTATTTGTTTCCTACAAATCACCCACGTCCCTTCGATCCTGCCACTCTTCTTCTCCCTTTCTTTTTTTCTTTCCCTGTCCCGCGATCGCTCGTCCCTCCCATTTGGTGATGCTTTCTCCCAATCCTCAACGTTTTCTCTCCCCCTAGCTCCTCCTACCGGGACTGGCAGCACTACTATGGTAGTACTACTAGAGGCAATAATACTCCCAGTTGAGGGATGCTAGTAGGTACTGCAGTAGCAGGGTCAGACCTGTCCTGGTAGCTGTGCCTGACACTTGGACAAACCGTGGCATTTCATCCCAGACTAGGAAGAACAGTATAGTTTGATTCTATCGAACGCCAGCATTAATGGTTGACTTTTCCTGATAGTTGCTGCTGCTATTTTCTGCTACAGGAAAGACTAAACAGACGAAAGCGGTTGGAAAGCTATAATCCAGTCAAATTAGCATCGAAACCCTATTTTGTGTTTTACTAAATTGTCGCTGAATTTTTGTTATTGTGCTACCTCCGGAATAGGTCAAATAAGAAAACCCTCAAGTTGACCCCTTGAGGACTGCGTCATCAATTGTTATTAACAAAAAACAATTTTGCGGTCTGACGCCTCGCACGTAACTATTTGCCATTTGGGAACCACTGGTCGTACATTAAGATATTTTTTTAATTTCATTGGAAATTTTCCGCCTTACACGAGTCTGCCCTTGAAAATGTCGTAGGACGTATAGTTTGCGTTAACGAAATACCTTAAATTGAGAGTGCCGAAAAAGCACGTTTCGCCTTCCTACATTGCAAAAAACTTAGATATCCGGCTAATTGTTTTATGATAAGCAAGCTGGCATTTTACCAAACGAAATGAGCCTAGGCACGATTTTTTTTCTAAATAATGGAATATTGGCAAATAAAAAGGTTTTTTTTAATCAGCCGTTTCTCCGAATTCGGATAAGATAAAGACTTCGAATTGCACTTAAATCGCACGGGATGAATTAAATTTTATGGCAAAATTCGTTGTTTTAAGATTTTGCGATGGATTCGATATCATTTTATGTATTTTAGCAGAACGTCAAACGCGTGACACCTCGCGTCAGAGCACCAGTCACGTGCTGGAGCAGGCTGAGCGCGCCCCACTCCCCGGAGGCCGACCTAGTCGTGCTTTGGCGCGAGATTTCGCGCGCTCGATGTTTCGCTAAAATACATGAAATGATATCGAATTCATTGCCAAACCTTAAAACAACGAGCGTTGCCATAAAATTCAATTCATCCCCTACGGTTTAAGCGCAATACGAAGTCTTATCTTATGAGTTCGGAGAAACAGCTGATTGAAAAAAAAACACCTTTTTATTTGCCAATATTCCATTTTTTAGAAAAAAATCGTGCGTAAGCTCATTTCGTTTGGTAAGATGCTAGCTTGCTTATCATGAAAGAATTAGTCGGATATCTAAGTTTTTTGCAATGTGGGAAGGCAAAACGTGGTTTTTCGGCACTCTCCGTTTAAGGTATTTCGTTAACGCAAACTATAGGTCCTACGATATTTTCAAGGGCAGGTTCGTGTAAGCCGGAAAATTTCTAATGAAATTAAAAAAAATGTAACTTAGTGTACGACCAGTGGTTCGCAAATGGCAGATAGTTAAGTGCGAGGGGTCGGACCGTAAAATGGTTTTCTTTAATAACAATTGATGCCGCAGTCCTCAGGGGGTAAACATTAGGGTTTTGTTATTTGACCTATTCCGGAGGTGACATAAAAAAATCGGCGACAATTTAGTAAGACACAAAGTTCTAATTTGACTGGACTACTATCTTCGAAAACCAATAGCATTCTACGATGAATCGGCTCGGAAATGTTAGTGGCTCCTAGTCGAGTCGCGTGCACCATAGAGTAACTGACATTACTACGATAGTGACTGCAATTTTTACTATTTTTTACTGCTTTTGAATCCATGCGTAATCGTATTGACAGTGACCTTTTCGTTTCTTCCTCTCCCTCTATGAGTAACGCTCCGCGATTGAAGCTTCTCTCTAGGTCCTCTCCAGGTGCTGCAGTACGTGATCCCTCTCCTTGTGACTCTTCTACTGTCCTGCCTGATTTACTCCCCTTATATTACTATTGCTGTTTTGACGCAGTGAGCAGCGGGAATTGCGATTCCACGAACACCGTCGAGATGCACCAACCAGACAAGAGCAGATGCTGATTAACGGGTTTGCTGGCTACAAGTCTTATGGAGCGATGAATAAATTTTTCCAAGCACTCTGTCGCTGCCGTAACGCTGCCGTTACGACGTTCGGTTCTCATGCCATGTTTACGCTACTACTTGCGGCCTTTGACTTCGACTGACTTCCTTCATATCCTTTGATCCTTTAGATAGTAAATGAATTTTCAAGTCGGGTCAGGTCAAAGGGGAATCGTCGTTCGATTTCCAATTTTCGAAGGGCGCGTTGTTTAATAAAAAATGGCGGGGATCATTAATAACGATACTTCGCAAACTCGAGGGACTGCGTGGATTTTGCATGGAGATCGCATGGGGTATGCATATATTCGCGGCGACGGAGACAGATTTTTATCGAGGAGGGTGTCTATCGCTATTTTGCTCGCGCGACAGATTGTCCGGATATTAAAACGTATATCAAGCCTCGACTCGCTACTCTTTCCCCAGTTGAACGGATGCTCTCTTCCTCTCTTTTCCTCCCTTCCTCTCACCTTCTCTCCTTCTCTCTTCTCCTCTCTTCTATTCTGGTGCTCCAGTACACACTCTCTCTTTATCTCGCTCTTTCTCTCTCTGTCGCTCCACACTCTCTCTTTATCTCGCTCTTTCTCTCTCTGTCGCTCCACACTCTCTCGACTCTAGGGAGCAACCGGTTGGTCGAGCAGCCACACGGGCGAGCGCCTCTCACCATGGCTTTGTTAATTACTAGTTATCACGTTGCAATCGGCTGCCAGGATATTTGTCTAGCTGAAAAAGTAATTGCTATTGATTGGTACAGCCTCTACGCCCGTTTAATAAGAGGGGAACATTGTGGTGATTCCATTGCGATTTTTTGAAATACTGAATAATGTGTACAGCGTATATACACGTAAAGCTAATCTGTCGAAGGGTTGAGATATTTGTGGAGTGTTGAGCGTTGAGTGTGTACTGTTGAGTGGTGTGTATAATAGGGTAACATAGAATGCCAAGTGACGCAAGGATAAGTGAGTCATAGTCGCGTTCCTGGCAAATGTTGCCAAGGCGTATTCGTACTCGAGCGGGGGCCATTCTTCGATTCGAAGAAAGCGTTCTGGGTCAGTCTATATATAAGCGCCGTTATTTTACGACGCCTTAAAGTATTACCGGTGGCATCGTGGTCAGAAATAGAAAAATATAAATAGTAGAGAGTGTGTATGCGAATTCGAATATGTGTAGACGGGACATTAATAACGCTGCAAAATTCTTAGCCTGTTGCCCGCCCGACGCGGGCAGCTGTTCCGGCGTGTTCGCGTGCCGTTTTGCATCCGGCAACATTTTGTCTCTTTCTTCTCCTCTCTCTCCACTCTATTATTCTCTTCCTCATTCCTTTTAATTCTTCCTGACTCTATCTCTTTCTATAGTTGAATCCATGGTGCGATGTCTCTCTCAAATAAACTTCTCCATGGTTCTTGGAAAATACTTGTAAGTATCAAGATATTTTGATATGCCTTATAAATGCTCTTTCTGTATTCACGTTCTCAATCTCTCTCTCTCTTTTTCTCTTTCTCTCTCTCCCTGTTCTTCTATGCTTTCTGTTTTGCTTGGTAGGAAAATTGGCAATTTCGCGCAGCGACTTCTCTCCCTTCCTCTGGCGAAGGCAAAGGGGAACGCCGAGGGGAATCGTGCGAAAAAGACAAAAGTCTCGTAAATATTGAGAATGCGTGAGTTCTCTGGTATTCTAGCTGGCATGGAATTCGTTTAACGGAATAGAAGGGTAGAAGGGAGAGGAAAAAGAAATCTCTCGGCGTGACTTGGTTCGCCTTAACTCCTTCTTTCGAGGCATTCCAATCGTTTATTCACATTTCCCCATAATCCCGAAAGTAAGCCTAAGTCTGCCAGGAGATTGGATCTTGGTGGGAGTTAAATTGGGACACGATAAAGTCGGAACGTCAAACCGTTGATTAATTCCGCGTCCGTCGGCGTAATCCTCGGCAAAACAGGCGCCAGTTAAAATCCAAAAGAACGAGTTCTCACAGCCCCCATCGATCCTCCACGTCGTGTTCCTGCTTTTCTACCTTCCCACCTTAGTCCTTCTCATCCTTCTCCTCCTCCTCTTGGAGCGACTGCTTTCTCATAAACTTACGTTAAATTTGCGATGCAATACCACCAATCATTCTGAGCTGTTTCTTAAAGGAGTATTGATTCCTAAATATTAGATTTGGCATTTTCTTGAGCAAATTTATCGCGTGCTTGACTTAAATAACGCTCATATAATTTCATTTGTATAAGTTATAAAATTTTGAATTCACTGGAGACTGCTATGCGAAAATAATTACGTAACGATTCATACAAAGCAGCCTTATAGATGCCATTTGAACATGGTTATCTCACAAATATCTCAAACGATTGTGCTGTTTCTCTCCAATTGAGACAACATTGTCTCAATTATCTCGTCAGTTAATCCGAGCAAGATTCTGGACTCTGAATTCTGGATCATCCTGTCGAAAGGAGCAAATTAAATTGGTCAGAAGTTTTGCGACGTTGGAGAAGACGAGCAAATCAGACAGACAGTGATTAATTTGTTATATTGAAATCCCGAAGGAGGAGAGTGTGTAGGAATGGAAGGAAAGATGGATATGGTTCGACGATGGGGGAGGGTCAAGAGGTTGGAGGATGGACGGCTGACTGACATTTGATTTCTATTCCTATTCGGATTCGGGCTCCAACTGATATTTCTGAATTGGCGAAAAACCTGCAGCCACTTATCCCTGAGAGATTCTGCCATTTTACGGTAAAAAGGCGAAACGGTGAAAGGATCAAAGCCATCCTTTAGAATAGGGCGCGTGAGCGAGTCTCGAGAAAATAAGGGTAGAGCGTGCATCGTAGTGGTTCGAAGAGAGTGAAGGAATCCCATGGGACGTCATTTCGGGTTTAGCCCGACTAGGATTTAGCGGGTCGCCATCCGAGATCTTTTCTATCTCGGCGAACTGTCAAGATGCTGATGACGAGATAGAAATACATTATCTCGGCTCCAACTTTCACGCTGAAAACTCATCTGGATTACTGGCGAGGTTCTCAAATCCCAAAGACCAAGACGATTCTGTTTACACACTGATCAATCCTGACGTGGTCTCGCTGAACGCACAAAAGGCCTACATCAGAGTCCTTTTAACATCTAACTTTCTTTCTGCTGATTCATCGGTTGACTAACCTAACGCTACAGATTCTTAAGATCCTAGGAACCTCATACTGTTCTCTTCCCATTCTGTATAGCAAAGACTGGCTGACAATTCTTCAAAGAAAAGGATTGAATCAGTTCTGACGTGCGACGATAACAGCGGCCAATGCATTCCCCCTGTGCGTGTGTTAATATTTCTTGCAATTAAAAGAGCCGATATGTTAATGTCGCTATCGCAGGAGAGTAGCGCGATGCGTGCTCTGAATATGTAAGAGTTTCCCGGGGTCTCAGCTTAAACCCACGAGAGGAACTTTACTTGCCTTCTTGATTTATTTTCTCTTTCCTCCCTCTCTCTCATTCTCTTGATTCTTTCTTGGTGCTTTGCGCTTTCCCCACTACCTATATACCTGTTGCTTACACGAGCACTTCCATGCCGTCTCATTTACTCTAGCACATTCTCCTTCTAAGCCTCTTATTTTGTTTGACACGATTTTGGAATTACACAATGTGTATATGCCTTAACGTTTTTAGCCGTCGATATTGGGTAATATCGTAGAATATTTTGAGTGTAAGCCACTGCCTTCATTCTCATTGGATAATTGGCTTAACTCAAGAGTCTGCGAAACGTAGCCAAGTAACATTTCCTATTCTTGTACTGGTTCATTTTATTGTCTACATCACATTCTTTCAGTGTCTCTGCACTGATTTGTGCAGCCGAGAAAAAAAAATGAAAACAGAGGGACAAAATGTCATATTAAAATAACGACTTTGACAATCGGATTAAACCTTGAATGTATATGTAGAGACAGTCGGGAGAAGGCTTTGTACAAATAATTAGTTTGTATAACTAAAGCCAACTGGAGTGAACGACCCTTTACTGACGCTTAATATTATCCCGAATATATCGTAATACTTGACTAATGAACGGCGGTAACAATCGCGTAAATTCGAATAACGAGTTTCCCAGTGATTTCATTGATATCGGCAACTGCAGTCGACCGTGTACACCAGCTTCATACACCTGAATTTTATCTAATTGTTTACGGGATGAGAATACGTTTCGAGTTTTTTTTTCTTTTAAACAGGTTTTGCCTTGCGGCGGTGAGGTGACGGGCATGTTACCCTGGTTTCTCCCTAAGCGAAACAAGTGCGTGCCGCATAAACGGTTCTTCGAATTTTATCGCTGTTCCTTGACTTAGTGCATAATGCATACAGAGGGAAGGTCTTTGCATATTTACAAGGCTGAGAAAAGGAAAAAAAGGGATGGAAAAGCTGTATGGCCTGTTGATAAGAGTACATTTCCACATACCATAATGTCCTCTGGGATATGCAATCTCTGTACTGGATATAATTACCGTTTACCGGGAATAGTCGGAGGCGTAAAGCAATGTTCAATATGATATCGGTGTGCCGGATATCTCAAATCCGTGCACTTAATATGTGTCGGTGGGATTAGGCAGTGGATCCCCTACCTGCATCCCGACATCCCAGAAACCCGGCGACGTGTTCCTGGGTCAGATTGCAGCGTGTACCGTTAAGCCCAGGGATCACAAAGCAATGTCTTGGGGGACGGATGTCCCTGATTAACCTAACACCGTCTCTTGTATCCGGACGAGCGTTACACAGATTCGTCTCTACGGTTCGCCATGAAATTGCGCGTTTTCCCTGATCTCAGATCTTCCCCTGCCAACTTATTGTTGAATCAGACCATACGGCTTCTTTGGTCAATATAGTAGATCCCTGGTGGAATATCTCTCTCTCTTTGTTTCTCTATCCTCCCATTCTCTCTCTCTTTCTCTCTCTCTGTTTCTCACTTCTGCTTCTATTCTAGATTTAATAGTTAACCAGCTGGCAGCACACAGAAAGCAAGAATATTGAGAATGGCAGAACTGACGTTCGGTGTGGTTGGCATAAATTAATTCACAAAAGTTGCTCGGCGTTTTTTCATGGAACCGCTTGGTATATCTCCGGCTACTGGCCATGGAGGGTTTGGTCTGTAGGTAATTAGAGGGTGAACTGTAGGACTCCTCCCGGGTTGTTTTGCATTAATTCGCATTGGTGTAACAGCTAGTTTGAAACTGGTTGCATTACGCTGCATATCCGGCCTTTAATTTGGGAACGCGCTGTTGCTTCTGAAAGCTAACCCATTTAGACGCTTCTTTGGTATCCACCTGCTGCTGCGAATAAAGCCGATCGCCATGCGAAATAGAACACTGTTTCCCTCCTGTCCCAATCTGCCACTCTTTGTCTGGCACATGTTCCTCTACTCTGGCTCTCATACTAGTTTGTTGATGCAGCTTTTGCCGAGCTTTTGGGAAACATCAATGGACACGATCAGGGTGTGCAGAGTGGAGAATCGGTAAGCAAGCTAGTTACCTTTCCTGAATTTTAGTTGGGATATCCATTGAGCTTACAGGGCAGGAAATCAATGGAAGGTGGTGCAGCAAGTAAGACGAAAAGGATGGAGTGTGAGAACAGCACGTGCATGTATGCTTGGCAACAGGCGAGACTGAGATTTCGCGTATTGCGGGGAACATGGCATTGTTCACGGAACAGGGAGTTAAATCGCAACAGCCAGGAGCGTAATCAGTGTTCTAAACTCGATTCCCTTTCGGCGGCAGGATTTGTAACGCATTGTAGGGTAGCACTATATTCGCCGTTTGTCCGAGGCCTCGGTGTAATCAGCGGAGGTACTAAAGCCCGGGCCCCTTTCATACCCAGGATTTGTACGTGCTAGGACACTCGAGCATCAATGCATTCGGCTTCCTTCTCGGGGCTGTTGCTGTCTCCCGTTACCTGCATCCTGCGTCGTGATTCACTCCCTTTCAACTACAACATGCTCCCTCACTACCGTAGTGTCAGCTAGAGCAACATCTAGTACCTAGAACCTACAACCTATCGCACAGTATCTCTTCTACGTCTGGCTGATATGACCTGCACCCCTCCTCTTGCCGCCGTTCCTTCTGCCACCAGTTCTTACCACTGGCGCAGTCTACGAAGATCATTTCGCAGGGTCTTTACCTCATTGTGGACTATTCGCCGATGTAAAGTGCCGGCGGGACTGTCGTGATATCGGAAAAGTAACTTGGCCTCGGTTTTATAGGGAGGTTGGAATTGAGTGCGACCTGCGAACCACGCCGTCCTTGGCGTCGATGTCGACGTCGTCGTAGCGCGACGCGTCGTGATTTTACTGGTATAGCCGCATTCAATTCGTTTAATGCGTTTCGTGCCGAGAAACTCCGAGTTTCTCTTTACTTTCTACACACTTCCCTTTCTCGTATCTTCCTTCTTCTCCCAGTCTGCATCCAGGTTTCCTTAACATCATTCATTTCTCTGACTCATCCTAAATAACGTCAATTTAGTTAAAAATTCGACGGATACCACCCATGTACGAATTTCGGTCTTTTGCCGATTGAGACGATAGGGCCTTATTTAACACAGTGTCCGCAGTCGATTATCCATATTTGAAATTTTGAAGATAGTTAGATAACATCTAGCGCGTCATTGGCCCGATGTCGGCATAAACTATTCGTAGTACAGCTGACAACCGCCACTCAGCCAATGACAAGCCCAAGGTTGGAACAAATGTTAGCCGAAAGTCGTTGCAATATCGACGATTTTCTAGTTAACTTGGTTAACCAAGGCTCCCCCCATGCTTGGAAGAAGTATGCCCCTATGATAATTGAAACTCAATATTTTTGAGTTTGTAGTAGCTAACAGCCGCCACTTAGCCAATGATCGGGCCAAGTCTGGCATAAATGTCAGAAAAAGATTGATTCAGTATTGGCGATTATCTAATTACCTTGGTTAGTTAAGAGCCGGCCCATGGCTCGGAGATGTATGCGCTTATGATACTTTAATCGCAAATCTAGAACGATATAATGGTAACGAATATTGTCCTAACTTTGGGCAAACGATGTCCTTGGTCTGGCAAAGATGTAACCCAATCATACATTTTTTAAACAATCAAAATTTTATATAAACTCAACAAATTCTGTACCATATTAAAAATAAGAGAGGCTTTAATGTATTTAAACTGTTTCTATTTATTTTAGAACGTTTTCATATATTAAAATATTAACTATTATAATTCTTAATCGATCATTACAAATTGGGCTGGTGGCTCAATGAATAGTGTCACATTCCTCCTCACTTCGAGTCCGACGAACGACAAGTTATACAAGCAATCATTTTTATATTTTTTTAAATTGTGAATGTTATCCATATAGTTATCGGTAAAAACTACATAAATCACTCATATTGGTGCAATATTTACAGAACATTTTTTACATGTGCATTATATCGAATGCCAAACACTGGTTAACGTTTGGCATCCAACCTTCGGTTGTCAACCATCAACCGAGCATTATTATTTCAATGATTGCCCAGGCTTGGTATCCAATGATTGGACGATGTAAATTGGTGTTGGCCAAAGCTTGGCTCGATCGTCAATTCGCACCTGGGTAGTAATGACCTCGTATACTTATCATTAGCGACGGTTGACTTCCATAAGAACGGATGGAAGATTTCTCATTCGACGCCGTATAGAAAATTTCTCGCCCCCACCTCACCCACTACGCAAACCTTTACTCTTCGCGGCAAATGAGCCTTCTGCATTTGACGCCATCGCAACCCGTAACTTCACTCGACGCAAATCCTACTAAACGGATCAAGCACCTTGCAAACTATCGTTGGGATTCGCAAGGGAGTGGCGAACCTCGAGACCGACAACCCTTACTCGTTTGAGCACTATGCACTACGGTGCACTTGGCTGCACTTCTTCACATTTCTCTTCTGCATTCTTTCTAAACCGACGAACCCTCTCGCACTAGGGCATCTTTCGCCGCAATCTCTTTCACGGCTTCGTGGCCACTTTTTAAGTAGGTCCAAGGTGCTTTATCACTATTACACTCTAAGGATTCAGGGAGTCTTGAGGGACAGATCGAGGCTGGGCAATGTTACACCTGTCGCCATGAAGTAGTCCTCGAATCACCAATCCAATATAAAAGTCGTGCTCGTTCCCATTTAATAGGAGATCGTGGAAACCAAGATGTTGTAAACCAAGCCGTCAGAGATGATAGGCCTCATATGAAATAAGAAAATAACTTTTTTTTCTTCTCATGAAGGCACACCCTAGAGTCACTTTAAAGGATATCGCGGTAAATTTTGAAACTCTACCGCGAGGCACGTGACATTTTTCTTTGGAATAGGCTATAGTAGCCTTAACGAAGAGGCCGGTGGTATTTCTATGGGTACCATTAAAAATGGAGTGTTGGTCGCTTCAGTCGAATATCAACGATATCTGGAATAATCCTTTTGAAACGGCAGGGATGTTTTTTCGACCTTCGCAAATCCTCTCAGCCGCCGTATCTGTGTTTGTGTCGGTATTGTGGTAGTACAGTATTCGTCATGGTGGCGGTTGCGATTCTATTTTCCAAATTGAGCGAAAGCAGGACACAAAAATCCGAGCGGTCTAATTACGATTAAATAATTCAGCCATTCCATTTTTCCCAACAATGCTCGGCAAATTGTAAAATAGTATTCGTTTATTTTCGGGAGCAAAACTTAGCTTCCTGTGACAGATGGGATCGCTCTGTCTCATACTCTCTCATTCCTCCTCCAAACTCATTATTCATTGGTGAATGCAAATTTGACCCGGGCTATTCCTTTCCCTATATAAATAGTGACGCCGTGTGATATCGTCTACGGTTTTATCGAGAGTGACGCTCGACATGTAGTAGAAAATTAGGAGCAAACAGATATCCATTTTTCAAAAAAAAAAGCATATAATCATTTTGGCTGAATAATTCAATTTATTCTTATTTCCTGTGCTACTGTTTTCAGCCGAATCTTTTAATTTGAAGAATACATCAAGCTCATATAATTGTTTGACGTAAGTGGATTGTTTATAGTGCTTATAAGCACTATATATAACCATTACTTCGCACTACCGGTCTGACAGACCGCTATTGTAACAAATTTGATACTTTATAAAGCCAGAGTTAAGATATCAAAGGTGTTCATGGATTCTGTAAAATAAACAAATAATTACATAAAATTACAATGAACATTTCTTCTATGCCAAATAATTTTTTAAATGTGAAAAGGGTATACGTATGTATATTGTGTGTTTACACTATTGAAATGAGAGTGGAGATAGAGTAACGGTCTGAGAGATAGGTAGTAGGTTTAGTGTGATTTTTGTGGACGGTACGGAGTAAAGGTTATTAGGGTATTAAGTAATAATCTATAAAAAGAGTATTGAGTAATAATCTATAAAAAGATGATATCTTTCTGTACTCGCAGAATTTATTAAAGAAAATAGATTTTCCGTAAGCCACGATTCTGTGTTCACGCGAAGTTGTCTTATATATTGATTTATTTAAAAATAAATTACACGATTTCAAAACCACTAATGGTGCACTCAGAAATGGTGACTGGGGAGTGCAAACGACCGTTTTGAATTTCCAATGACGAAAGTCGTGAATTACACGGAATTAATGCATTATCCTTATCGAACTGGAGTGCACGCAGAACTAGATTTGTGTAAGTTCTATAATTACTGAAACGGCACTTTCGTAAGATATAATTGCGAAATAAAGGAATGAGATGCATGCAAAATTTTGGCACGAGCATCTTTCACGTCAAAAAATTGCATGCAACTCATACCTTCGTTTGTCAATTAATCCGTATAAAAGTGTCATGCAAGTAACAGTGCAGCTTGTAAAAATCTGCGTGCACTGCGCTTGCGTGAGAATTCATTATTACATTCTTATAAATTACGATATTCCATTTTGAGGCTAGAAAGTACTCCCCAGTCCCCTTAACACAGAATTTCAATTGCGAGGATTAATATACTATATATACAGTGATGTGTATCCGCAATCATATTGCTTCACTATTGAATCTGATAGCGACGAAACAATACTATCAATGCTATCAAGATGAACTCTTTTCAGTTCGAACGCTTTCCTAACAACTTCCCAGCAATCAATGCAATCTATCGCTACAGTGGATGCAATTCTCGAGTTTTGGATGTTGATGAGACAATAGCATTTTCGAATGTCCAGCTAGTAGTTCCAGTTTCAAGATAACGCGTGTGCAAAAGTTCAGAAATTAATGTCATATCCCGAGTCGAAAAATAAATTCTAGTTTGAATGTATCGAAAGGAACTCTGGAGGCATAAATTGACATTTCAGTATAGGACCTTGTGCGTAAATTAAAGTCTGCTTTGAGCCTCAACTTGATACGTATGACCGCTTTAGAAGGGTTGAGCCACAAAACTAGACTGTAAATTCTAGCATATCCTCTCTCTGTGATATTGGCTCTCCCCATTCTCACGATCGTATATCCTTAACCCTTTCGTAGTGAAGCAAAACTGAAACAATTTGTGTTGAAAATGTATTGCACAAAGAATTAATTGAATTTTCATGACGGTTTTATGGTAAGAGTTTTTTTAGATTGTTGAATTCGAAAATGATTTCGGAATTTAAAAATTCAAAACGACCGATCCCATATGGCGAATCAAAATGCAAAAAGTCGCCGGATTTGCCCAAAAGAGACTTGCACCTAAGGGTTTCTTTTCTTTATTTAGAACAAGCCTCTGCCCGCGACTTCGTCCGCGTATATGTCGGTATTTCTAAACGGAATTAGTCAGCTTCTTTTCGATATACCGTAATGACACATAACTTGTCTTACTCCTGAAGATCAGAGCTATCCATCAGTGAAAGAGTTTTTCAAATCGGTTCAGTGGTTCTCAAGTTTTAAGGTAACGTACATAGGAACATACAAACTTCTTCTTTCATATATTTATATAGATGTATAGATATACAAAATTACTATTTTTTAAATTTTCGTTCTATATACTTTATGAACATTATAAAACAATATTTTCTTATAAAGTAACAGCATAAAAATTGAAACAGGTCTTCTAATTTCGAAACCTTACCAAATCTAACCTCTGCTGATAATGTTAGGTTAGGATTATTACTGTTGCTTACGTTACATTATATTCAGAATTAGCGATCCTAAAGCATTAGAATATGAATTCTAAGCAAATTCGATAATTTTCCATTTTTCCGATATATTAGATGGGCCATATTGACTTTTGATTTTTTACATTTTTAGCCGCTATATTGGATCCGCCATTTTTAATGTTTACATTTTGACATTTGAATCGATATCCGAGACCCGAAAATCACTTGAAACCCAATGTTCATGCAAATCCGATAACATTTTCTACTTTGGACCGTCATTTTGGACCAGCCCTCTTGAAATTTTGAATTTCGGCGTCAGATTCAGATTCGGCGACTTTAAAAACATGTGGAAACAAATATTTATAAAAATTGTAGTAGTAGAAATAAATTTTTCTTAAGAAAAATAAAACATTTAAAATAACGTATATATGCGTCAATCACACTCGAGGGGTTAAGTACATCAAACTTATTTTCTGGTAGACGCTTGAGGTCGAAAATAGCATTTAAAAATTTATTAATACTTGGAGGCTGTTGTCAGAATGTCGAATTGGGTGCCCATTGTAGTTTGGACCTCGTAATTCTCGCGTGGAACGTGGAAAAACTAAAGCAGGTTTACTTTTTAGACTGTACACCTGGACATCAAAGAAACCTGGGTTTTCGTGGGCCAAACAATAATATCTATTTCGACTCGGGGTAGTATCTATGTACTTGGCGCGAGACTCGACCGAGTCTCTTGATAATAACGTATAAAATAAAAAATTTCTCTGTAAATCGATTGTAAATGTTATCGCTATTATCTCAATATTATTGTTTCAATTAGAATTATTGCAAATATAAGAGTTTAGATTATAGTCCATGTAATCTTTAAAATCTAAAATATTAATCAATACAATATAATATTATACTTTTCTTAACCCTTCGTTGTCACACTTATTTTCTGTATCCGAAATTGTCACACTAGTAGTGTCAATTTGACTTTTGCGTTTTCAGTGGCTTATATATCCGGTTCAAATTAACCAATTTTAATTTTATATTAGTGTCTTTTAAAGTAGACTGTTTTTCATACTGGGGATAGACCGGGTCCAACTGATTTGAAAAAGACACATAGAGAAGTAGAAAACCACTGGCGCGAATTCGCCACAGTGTGATGACGAATGGATTAATATTTTTCAAATATTTTCCAGTAATATTTCTAAGATAAAAACATACTTATTCTTTGCAACAAGTAATGTTATCTCTATAGAAAACATAATAAAATATACTACTGAATTATAACTTTTTGCTATTCAGTATTGTTTATTTTTTCCAGTCTGAAAATCTACCAATACTAGTATTTCATCTACATACAACAAAAACTTGATTTTTACTATAAATTTCTATGGAGGTGGTTCAGTGGTTGGCTCAGAATTTTGAGTAGAAACGTGTTGGTTTTGTATTGTGGTAAATGCATTGGAACCCCTGTATGTTTCAGGCGGTCATGCCTAAAAAGGGAAGACCCAAGGGTGAAGGAAGGACGAGTTGCCGACAATTTCAAGCGAGTATTCCGTTTTATTCCAGATATTATCAGATTCGTCGAGCATAGCAGAGGCGAGCCCTCTAAATTATTCCTTGTAAATATCTGGTAAGCCAGTCCTTGGTTTTCTCCAAGTTGCGCTATTTCCTCCTTCTCATACCTTCACAATCTTCGACATACTCTCCTTCTTGGTTGACTTCTTTGGGCGAAGGTGGTCCTCGTGGTGTGCCAACGCCAGCTTCGATGCCTACGCCAGCACACCCCCTGCGAATAACTTTGAGAGATGAGAACCATTATCTACCCGAGCCAGTCTGGCTCTGCTGTCTCTTATCGGGCCACCTTAACGTCGATGTTTATTACCAAGAACGCGACATCTTCGCCCGTTAACGAGAGCAAGAAGGTCACTAGAGGAGGGGATACTGGGAGGACCAGAAGAGTAAGTTCGTGAAAGTACGAAACACAATGAGGAGCCAAATGGAAGACGCCGCTGGGGGTAGCACGCGAGTCTCAAATTTATATTCGTGCAGGTTTAATTTGATCATTGCCGAGTTTATGATTTTTATTTGGCCCGTGTCCTGGTATTTTGTTTTTTCATTATTTTTCGTTGCCTAGGCCAGTCACGAAGTGCCTCTGAATTCCGACAATTAAAACAAAAGAACTGCGAACCAGCACTTCTCCCCGTACCTACCAACCCTCTGCATGCATACTAAATTACGCTGGATTTGTATGTGCGAACGTGTGAACGACTGCACAAAAAAATCCCGTTTGTTGGCTTAACATTTCAGAGCGCCGGGATAATTCTCTACAGCATATCCCGGATTATCTTCTGCTTCCTGCAACCAGCTGCAACCCTCATTCTCCAAGGCTCTGCGACCAGCTACAAGACACTTACTTTACAACTTACCTATCTACTAACTTATCCACTTACCCTACGTCATCTACCAAACGGGACACCCTACCTAGACAACGCTTCCTTTAAGGACGCTCCACCTATATATATTATTATACCTATGATATATTATTATTGCGCATTTGAAGAATATGTATATGAAATTTCAAGACTAGTTACCGAATAAATAAATGAACAAAACGTTTTAGAAAATGCAATGTTTAGCACGAGTTCTTTGGTCGACAAGCTATACAAGACAGGAAGTATATACTTTTTTATCTGGAAACTCTTTATAGATTTATAAAAAACGAGATAATGATAGTATGAATTATAAGCTTTTTAAAAATCACAAAAATAATATACTTTACCGAGCAATCGAAAAATATATTTATTGTTGAACCGTTGAGTAACTCAGTTTCTCTAGTATTCGTAAGTTTATAAAACTTAGTAACGTAACAACATGCGAACCAGAAAACGCGCGAATATAGTGTATGTTTCAAATTAAAAAGATAATTTTTCTATTCGGTAGATAACTTTCTTTTTTGCAAATTGACCTTTCGTTGGTCCACGCGTTTTTCTCGCATCATGTTGCGGACACTTTTTTCTTCTTCTTTTTTATTTATAGCTTCGACTTATCTCTCAGGGAGACATATTTGTATGACGAATAATACAATATATACTTTTCACTACACGGAGAGAATTTTTCACTAAACATTACCGTTAAAATCATGGTAATCGTGGAACATCGTGGTATTTCCAAACATAATATCTGTTTATTTTAGAATAATTCATCAAAACACAGTAAAATTTAAGGCACAGCACATTCGTTTTCAGTGAAGTGCAATGGTAAAAATTTTTTACTTGAGAACATACCGAGTAAAACTTAAATTTACACCTTGTTTAATGCCACGAGCGTAGTGCAACAGTATCTTTAATTCTGGCAATGTCTTCCGAAATGTATTGAAATTGCCAACATATACAGATATCAATCTTTGTATTATCAGTGTTTAGACTAACAAGCCTACGCGTCTAAATACTCTTGTCTATGCTCGTGGCTGCCGACTCCAACGACAATGGCTATGCTTCCGAAACAGTATAGAGATAATTCCCATACGCTTTCGTGTGTCCGCCAATGTACGTTCCACTCTTTCGGTTTTTCTTTCAACCGCCGAGCAAGGTAGCCTCGCGCAAAGCATCTTTGTTTCCAGTTCTACGGTCACGTACTTGAAGTTAATATATATTGGGACGTTTCCTAAAGCACATTGTACACGCGCATAATTCATTTTCACTCGACAGTTTGGGAAAATTCCCCAAAATGCCAGAGTATTTCCATTTTACTATGATGTTTGGGTGTCGCTCCCATATTTTTTTTAGAGACTACTCCTTGAAAATTCTCTCTCCGTGTACGTTTGTGGGATCTTTCCAGTGATCATCCCCGATTTTTTAGATTTATAGAAGCATATTTTTCAATGTGCATTATTGATCAATATAACTAATTATAAATCGTTGAAAGATATAATTCCTTTTAGAACAACGAAATAATAAATGTTCAATAAACGTCTTTATCATTTATGTTATAACCTAAATCTCTATTATGTAATACATATAGTCCTTCAATGAGTAAAATTTGTTTTTTCATTGACAGATCGCAAATACAGTATGAAATAATAGTCCAACTTCGGATAGTACTATGATCAAAATACAACCGTTACAAATTTTACCGTGGAGCACGATAAAAATTCTATCTTGGCTTGGATAAATTTTAACATAGCTTAGCCAAATTTTACCATGGAGCTCATTATTATTTCGTTCTAGAATTTAGTGTGTACATATAAAATTTGCTTCTGCTGCCATTAAAAATGTTTTGCCTTATCGGTAAAGAACGATGGAATGTCAAAATGTCCCACGGTTCCTGTTTCCCACGGTAATCTTTACCGTGAATTTGACATGAATAATTATTGAAAAATTCTTTCTGTGTAGACGCGTAGACTTAGATCATATGAAAGTCAGAACCAAGTTTTTTGACGTGATAAAATTTTGAGAAATTATTGTTCTAAATCACTTAAAAATTTGTTAAAATTCGCAATTCGATTTTACAGAATATCTAATAATGTAAATTATTATTATTTTATTCAATACATTATTTGATTATCTCAGTTGACTAGTCTATAGGTAGAACCTTCTTAAATGTTCCACCTTAATTTTCGAATTAATCCCTATATAATTTTCTTACACGCTATGGTTTCTTTCACTGTCGGTGCACCTACTGGTAGCGCGATGGTAGCCGCAGACTCCTGTAGAATGGTAGAATTGTATGCGCGAACAACCAAGTATGCATTTTAAATGTTATTGCCTTTTCTCGGTAGGGTGGAAATCCGTAAATTCTGTTTTTCCGGACGTAAATATTGTTTCATGCAAAACGTCTGAGCGGAGCCCCCTCTCTACCCTCAGCCTCGCCTACTGCCCGCCTGACTGCCTGACGGCCCCCTGTTCCAACATATCATTTATAACGTGTTCTGCCAGCTTCCTCTGATGTGGAAAAAATGATTGATAGCGCACTCCTCCCCTGACTCCCTTGCCCTACACCCTTTCTTTTTGGCTCCTTTTGCATCGCTTTCTTTCTGTTTTCTCAGGAAACTTTATAACGTGAAGCTTCGCTGGCACGCAGAATGTTTTGAAATCGATGGCGCTTCAATTTTTGTAAATCTTAATAGAGCTGGATACCCTCTCATTTCCCATCCGAGAACGCCCTGAAGAGGTTGTCGGGGTGTTAGAGGATAAAGGTTGAAAAGTGCCACCAGTGGCATTGCCACTCTGTGACTCCAGCACTGGAAGGGGTTCATGTAAATTTGTAAAACACGCGTCGAATTCATGGCCGTATCTCCAAGTCAATGGCAATGCTATTGTCAATAGCAATGCTAAGCGGCCTGCCCGACGGGGGAAATTCAATTAAGTTTAATGGGAGATCAAGGGTCGATGGGAACCCAGCACAGGGAGCAGAGAAAAGAAGAAGGGGATGTTATTCGAAAAGGGAGGACGGCCAAGGGTTGACCTGAATAATAGAGAGCCGCCACTGTGATTCTACGCGACACCGAAAATCGAGAGATTCCCCCGCGACAATAGTCATTTCCATTTGTGAAACACCTCTCTTTCTTTCCCTCTCTAACTTTTTTATATCTATTTATCATTGGTACAAGCAACAATGAGTCGGGGGTTGCAGAAATTTTTGTCTCTGATTAATAACAAAATACACATAGAAATGAGTAAAATAAAAGTGAGGGACAATTGGAAAACGATGGCTGCCGAGAGAGAGAGAGAGAGAGAGAGAGAGAGAGGGAGAGAAGGAGAAGGGGGGGAGAGAGAAAGAGAGAGAGTAGATGATGAACGCAGTCATTTATAAGCTTGGAATAATTTAAGTAAAAATATTGGCAATTGCCATAAGAGCCCAGAGACGTCGCGTCGCTTGCAGATACTCGTCCACTTCTAGTCCATGCGTCTACATAGCGAGTGTGGAAGGTTTCTTCCGACATTTTTACATTTTTATTCTCTCTGGTTACTGTACCTGCACGTAGCCCAGCGCAACTATCTCTCCATTGCCACGAACTCGACTCACCTGTCGTAGTAATAGTCCCTGAAACAAAGAATAAATAAAGGTAAGTTAATGAGACCCCTTTCTTGGCGTAAATCACTCAAAATTATCATGAGGTCCACCTTTTAATACGCATTTCCTTTATACCTAATTTTCTCATGCATTTCTTACTATTTTTATACATTTTCTGCTCACTGACAGTTATGAATAAGCGAGCATGATTAACAGAGTTCATTGTTTCCCGATTTCAGAAAAATGAAAATAATAATGTAATTTCTATGGAATAGCAGGAGTGCTTTTTAAAACAAAATAGAACGAGAACAAGGGATAAAACGGGTTCTTACTTTTTCTCTCTCTTCCTTTTTGTCTCTATAATTTATCCTCGACAATCCTGGAGACACTGTTTGTGGGTTAAACTGTCTATAAACACCTCAAGTCACGCATCTCGTTTTACCTCGTTGGGATTCATTTCAGGAATGGCGAATGACTTAAAAAAAATAATAAACAGTTTCTTGTTTATGTGCACGAACACATATGTATATAGACGCAAAAGCGTATATTTATTATGTAAATGTGCAGAACGATTCAGAAATGGAAGTCCGTGTCTCAAGTCGGGATCATCTACTAATTTTACCTAGATTTATAGAATTTAGTCACATATCTCAACATAGTCCCTTTGCATGGCAGAGAGTTACACTATTATTGTTACACTGCGAATAACACTCCTTTTGACATCGGCGTAGTCGGGTAAAAAGGATTTTGTTGAAGCAAATGACATATATATACATATATTGGAGTAAGAATATATGCTTCAATGAAGAAAATGCTTTAGTTGGATGAAATAGTACCAAGAACTCCATATGCAATTGAATCGACGAGCCATGAAATGATATTATTCGCAACATAAGTGATTGACTTAAGGTGGTCCGATCGTTATAATCGTAATAGGAGTTCAAAAGTTAAACAGCTAGTAAAAAAGTTCTAAGATTTTAAGTTCAAAAATTAATCAGTGAAAATATAAGAAAAGTTTAAATTCAAGCCCTAAATCATGAAAATAAAAATATCCAATTTTAAAATTGTTCATGTTTACGTATATTTAATGAAAATGTTCATTATTACATACATTTCTATATATAGAAAATGGTCACTTTTCGATTTTGAATATCTCAAGAACCCTACGGTAGATCTTATTCAAATTTAACTGCCTTCT
This sequence comes from Pachycephus smyrnensis, assembly GCA_030142225.1. Taxonomy (NCBI): domain Eukaryota; kingdom Metazoa; phylum Arthropoda; class Insecta; order Hymenoptera; family Cephidae; genus Pachycephus; species Pachycephus smyrnensis. The sequence goes on from JARQST010000361.1 coordinate 101,202, forward strand.
AACAGATACATCAAATTTGGATCTTTATCTTGGAATGCGTCTAAGTGATCGAACAACCTTAAGAGTGCTATTCACTTAACCTTTAGAAGGCCGCGGTGGCCACTACAGTGGCCAGAAACAGATTGTAGTATAACATGCAAATTAAGTTGAATCACAGGAAAATATGCATATTTGAGTAATATATTTATGCTTCGATATAATGTATTGACATATATAAGTGTATTTTTTTGCATGTATGCGGTTTCATAGGCCGGCAGATATGTATCGTTCAACGGTCGTTTTTAGTCTCTTCAAAAAAATGTGGAATCCTTTCACACGTATATTCACTTACTTTTTATGCATAAAATAAAAGAATATGAAGCTAATTTAGCAATATTACGTTGATATAGCTCTAAAAATGCAAAGCTGGACCCTGGAGTCTTAGCTGAGTTAGCTGAGTTTAGCCGCACTACTGATATACTTGCCACTGCGGTGACGATAGATTGTAATTCTACTTTCTGTCACTAGGTGGCATATTTGATTTTCAATCTGACTTTAAAATCGTGTATAGCGATCTCAAAAACCTCTAGTGGCATTTAAATAAAAATTTGGAAAATTTTCAACATTAGTCATAACGGTCGGGACCGCGCTGGCCACTTTAGAGGCCAGCAACAAACTCGACACCTCCTCGTAATCTATAGATTCCATATATATATAAATTTCCTGTAAAAAAATACCAAATTTCAAGGCAATAATACCGGTCTTCTAAAGGGTAATAAAGCAATACCCCAATGGTGCAGAAACTGGAAAAGTAACTGGACTTTTAATATTTATTATTAATATGAAAAATAGAAAGCCTTATGTTTGATAATGACACAATTGTACTATTATAAAAATATGAATAAAGGAGAAAAATTGCTGTTTGCTCGTGGTTGTTGGAGATATCTACTTTCTGCGAGAGCGGAATTTGAACCTGCGATAATCGGGAAGTTCTAGTGAGGAGTCTGGCGCTCTACTCACTAAGCCACAGATCTAGTTTGTAATTACTTTGCCAGGTAAGAATTATAATTTGTAATCATTATATATATAAGTACACTAAGGTCACAGGGTCTTAAAATAAAAAGTTTTATCAAAATTCAGAGTTTTTCTACATTTGCTTGAAATAAATTGTAATTCGTTTAAACATAGTGAAATAAAAATAATACAATAACTTTCACGTTATACGAATCGTTGAAGAAAAAATGAAATAAAAATATTAATGGGAAATGTTGTAGGGATATCAACATTTAGAAATCGAGTAAATAACGGTACTCGGGCGTTGCATAATATTAGGTATTTAATGTTATCAATTGGACATCTTTACAAAACCTCGACAACATTCGTATTTAAATACAACCTTCTTTGAATCTTTGTAATTAGTTTTTAGATATCTCCCAGATATCTGTTGCTACTTGAAACGCGTACACAGTTGCTTGAATTGTAGCTTCTACCTTCAAGTTGCAACCTGGCTTGGACAGCTGTGTATTTCTTACGATTTTTTGTAATTCTGTATTGACAGAACACTTAACTAAAATAAGGCTTTTTCATTTCGAGTTACTGTATCGTTCCATTCATTGAATGTTTCACTTATGGGAACCAGACATATATGTTACACAACAGCATAGTTATTTAACTTAATCCTGAAAAATCAATAATTTAGTCTAAACAACATATTTTTCATTATAATGACTGAAATTTTAATTCAATTAACAACCGTTTTTGACAGAATTATTTACTGAAACTAACATGACTGAAATTGCTAAGTTAAACGTATGACATTTGAATTAAATGAGGAATACTAGATCGAAACAAATGTTGCTTAACAGAATTAGTTTGATTCAACAAATCCTTTTTCTCAGCGTAGAAGCAATTGTGGTAGAAAGAAGATTGGCTTTTCACGTCGACTTCAGTCGCTCGACAATGACGTCAATGATGAATCGATTTGACGATTGCGTGAACGAATTATTCAAAATATGAGAGGGCTGACACGTCGCGACGCTTGCAACGAGGCGTCCTCCGATCGACCTGCAATATGGCTCGAAGGACAATGCGGACAATCACGGTTAACTCTGGAGTCAGGATCGTTTGCTACCGTTTCACTCCGTTCCGGGATGTTCCGCCCTGTTCCACACGGTTTCAGGCAGTTACCAGTGATTCTGCCGTTTGACCTTTTGCAAAAAAACCGTGGCCACCACTGTTTTCCTGGCTAAATTTGTTAGCGCGTTGAAAGTGAGAGAACCAATTGAAAAAATTGAAAACATCGCGTATAGAGATATGGTAGTAATACGATATGAACCATTCAATCTGATATTTCCGAGTTGGCTGCTTCTATAAATAAACTAAACGAGAACCAGAGTCGGAGCTAGTAGGCAAAGAGTTAAAGACCTTCATCATATGACGTATTCATTCTCCTGTCGAACGCTGAACCCGGAGAATCCCCAGGAACCTTGGAATGCCCTGCAGGCTTCTCAGGGCCTCTAACCTAGGAGAGATCGGAGGACCAGAGAGGACTGAAAGCGAGTGGCGGGTATTGGCCACTTGTTTTCCCCTGACATTCTCATGGCGAATGCGATTTTCGAGCACTCAGCCGAAGTGGAGAGCGCTGTCCTAGGCACGTGCCCCACGGCTAATCCAGCCATCCTCATTCCCGGACGGCTCTCGCCGTCGCCCTACGACCATGCTTCCGTTCTGCCATTCTGCCATTCTGCCATTCTGCCATCCTGCTATTAGAGGTCCTCTGCGCCATTCTACCATCCTGTCATCGAGATGATGGAACGAGAAAACTCTTTTGATCCCACTCGTCTTCTAACTGGGCTCAAACTATTCTTCCTCGACCTTCGGGTCTTCGAGTCTTAACTCTCTTCCATTCTTCTCTACTCCTTTCGCTCTGTTTCAATTCCTGCTCCTGATTCACATCTGGCATAATTTAAACGTAATTAAGGAGACGATACGCTAGTTGGAGACTCCAATACTACAAGGAGACCTTGGGAGCGTCTCAATTGTATTAGACACAATGTTCTAACAGCAGAGTGAGTTTAACTATTTTTAGATAGCTGAATGACTGAAATAAAATGGCAATGCAATAAAGCAGATCGATTTTCCAGAACCCTAGGGGATCACGGATACCGTAGGAAGGGGTTTTGTGCTGGGTTTAGCGGCCGGTATCGAGTGTACAGTTACATTCGAGTGTGGGCGCACACTCAGTCATGTGCTGGGCCCTGCGACAACATTGGTAGAAACTAATAAATCCCGTGACAATACGTAGTATGGGAGTGATTCCCGAGCGCAGAGCTCTTTGTCATTGGAAAAAGGACAAACGTGTGCGGGGAAACATACCCTCAATCGTTTCTCCCATGTTTACGTGCTCACATGTTCGGTTTATATCTTGTTGTGTTCTACATCATCCCTCCAGCAGCCCGTGTGTGCGAAAAGATTTTGCTTCGATCCGCCGCGTTCGGTTGACAAAACGAAACAACGCGTGGTAAAACGCGAAAAAAAAAACAAAAAAATTGCGATATTTGCTTTTGGCATTTGCAGCACGGATCTCTTCGGCAACTACAACACACGTGATTCCTATACAGGCAGTCATTGCAACGAATGTGAACCGTATAGGGGATAAAATTTAAACTTGCTGAACCCTGTATTTGGAAACGATTATCACATCGAAGTGTAATTTTGCGTGGTTGTTCTAAACGGCAAACATGAGTGACGCGTGAAATCGATATGGCCACCCCATGTTATACCATACTTCTCCACCATTCTTCCCATTCTACCCTTTAAGGCCATTGGGAACCCACGAGGAGAAGAAAAGGGAGGGATATGAGAAAAAGAAAGGCATGATGTTCCAAAGTGTTTGAAGAGTGGTGGAGAGGGTGTAGAAGAAGGACTGATGAATTGATGAATTGACTAACTGACGAATCGACGAGAGGAGTGAATTGGGGATGAGGCGACCGGCTGATAATATCAGGGCTATCTCGCTCGTTTATTGGAGTTGGTTTCAAGTGTGCCACGTTTGGTTGTTGAATGTCCCATTGTTCCTCCATTGTCCGTTTGGTAAACCTCCTCCCGTACTCACGCGCACCCCCATTCGCCTATTTCCACACTCCCATACCACGGGAGCTCAAACAAGCCTTCCTCCCCCGGTCGAACACCGAAGAGCATATTTGCAGACCGGTCAAGCGAATTCGGCCAACATTTCAGCACCGTTAGCATTCAATTACGCGAATACCTAGGGACTGAGAAACTGAGACCTATTCCTATGTATATATACATCTATGCCATTCCTGTGCGTATACTTTATTCAGGCTGCACTATTAGTGCTGATAGTTACTGATAACCAGCAAGAACTTTCTCTCTATTACTCTTTTGATGTTCTTCTCTTCCAATTAATCACTATCCTCATTATGTCGTTCTGCTGTCCTCTAGGATTTAGCGGCTGTTTTTCTTTCTCTTTCAATCTCTCGTGTAATCTTAGTATAAATCTTGACGTAGCGTCGTAACGTAACATAGTGATAGGCGTAAAATTCACCACACTTATTAATATTTATTGTGTATGTTGAGGATGTTGTGGCTGTCCGCGTAGGCATTGTATTAATGAAGTTTAGAAGAGTATAGGAAAGTGTAGGAGGATACAGGAAGGTTGCTGCCGCAAGTAATTATGAGAGTCAGACAATGGCGCGTGCCAGTGACATTATTTATGTCGGCGTGTTTGCAAGTATAATTCTTACATGTGCCGACATGGCTCCCAATGCCGTCGACCGTTGCGTTCCTGATACTCAACTTTCTTTCCACCCCTTGAGCTATACTTAGTGTTGCCAGTGCTTCTATAGCGTAGCCACCCTTACTCAGGTATCGGTTGGACACGCACGCATTGCAGTGCTTGGCCTGCCTCGAGGTCCGTTGTTTGATATTCAAATGTACTTTCCGCGAATTGAATTTGATTCGTTACCACGGATATTGTGCAGGAACGGACGGGCAAACCGTGTGACATTGATTTGCGAGTTGCTGCACCCCACGGCATCTTGCCTGTGAAATTTACGGCTCTGCATGCCCAGTCCGACCCTCCTTCCCTCAACCCCTGCTCCATCGTTCCTCCATTGCTTCTATAAATGATAGAGTCCGCACTGTAAAAAGAGCGACTGCAGCTACACAGAGAAATAGGGTAGCTGGAAAAAGAAGAAATCTCGCTTGCTGTTCAATGCTCGCTGCGGCGTCGCCCATTGGCTATTGACTTCAGACTATAGGCCATTGTCTATAGCCTATTGACTATCGTGACCCAGCCACCTAATAGAATTCCCGCTCGCGGTTCGATTCTCGTAGTTTAGCGGACGACTCGCGACCGCAATGGGATTCGAGATTTTACGGTGTAGCTTGTGGAGCGCAGCGTAACGTGCTGTCTCGGGGTTTCCCATGGGACACACCCACTCCTAGGAACCATGGAGTAACTTAGAGATCCGAACAGACCAACATCCTAAGCATCCGAATATCCTAACATCCCTGTATTCGACCCTCAAAAGCACATGGGAAATTCTCCGTCGAGTGCTACATAATTTCGAACCTCAGCGCTCCATTCTCCCCCGGATGATTGCCTTCTCCTATCCCCTCCTTTTATACTTTTCACGCTTTTTTCTAGTCGCGCCTTTATTTCCCTACTTTCTTGTTTTCTTATTTCCTTATTTCTTTCCTCTCTTAACTTCCATCTCTTCTCCTTTTACCTTAAAGCCCCAAATCGAAATTTATTAAAGTCTCGTGGATCGAACACCCTCGGGTCTGATAGAAGGGATATGTGTCTAGAGAGATTCACATACGTAGCCACGCACGAGTATGCGTCCAAGGTATATTTGTACGTACCGTTCTTAGGTATTAGACTGCGCAAGTCCAGCAGTATATTTTGCGGAGTTTAAACTTTCCCATTTCGCATTATGTGCTTTATATTGTGCGGCAATGCCTCCAAAAAGTCCATGTGGCTTGGAGAAGTTTGCTGCAGTCGAAGATTTATACCTTTCCCACTTTTCCTCTGTGTCTCGCTCCTCTCTTTTCTTCATCCTCTCCGTCCTCCCAGTAATTCCGTACTCATACTAGCAGCTATATTTACCAAACCGGATGTCTCCAGTCGCATACGAATCAGCAAGTCTTCCTCGGCTTACTTCAAAATCTTATGCTCGAATGGCCGAACCCACCGACTTAAAAGACACATATATATATATATATATATATATATGCATTTCCTCTGGCGAGAGGCGCTTGTGAGAGAATGCTTTCACTACATCAAGTAGAGAGAAGAGAATTGTATTGAACAAGAGCTACTTGGCCCACATTGCTCCTGGCAAACACTTGAAGTGTTTACGCACATGAGGATCAATCGCGCAAAATCGTTAATCGAACTGAAGTTTTTGTCGGCTAGGTATCGCGACATTGACGTCCCCTTGAACCCTACTTCAATCCCTGGAAGGTTAGAAAAGAGTTATAAGCTCACGTTTGTAGTTTTACTTGAAAAATGCAAGTTCTCCCAGAAATCTGCTAGAAGAAAAGAAATTAACTTAATGAACTGTGAGAGTAACGATCGTTAATTCAGTAAACGAGCTATGGTACTTAATTTTCAATCTATAAATAGGGATAGGCACAGCGACAGAATTCTCCTTAAATGCAAGCTAAGGCAAAATACAATTTCAGTACATATGCAAAAGTTTGTAGGAAGGAGTCCTCGTTTATTCGAAATGGCTGAGTTTATCAGTGGCGAGTGCATTCCCGTGATACGCACCACCATTCATGCAACGACTTGGCGATAGTGTGACAGTGCGCAAGTGCCGGAGTACAATAGTGAGATAATGTGAGAGGTCGACTGCTTGAGAAGCTGATGAATATTTCCATGAAAAGAAAAGACAGAAATGACCTTGACCTCCGACCGAGAACCGCGTGATCGTATCCTCAGCACTGTACAAGTGTATTAATATTTGTATTATTTCCCGGAGTGGAGGGGGCTGAGAGACGCGTCCCCAGGATATTTATGAGTAGTCCGCACGATACAGGAGTAACGGAGGGGCACTCGGTCACCCGCTCGGACGGTTGCTTCACGCAAATTATTTCTACGTGGCGTGATTAAGTAGCATGAATAATGCATGGCCCACGGCAAGCACAGACCCACCAGGATGAGCGACCCTGACCGTTGAAGTTACCTACGATGGCATGCGGCGCCACCATGAAACGCCGTAGGATACGCTCCGCACCGCGCGTACTACAGTAAACAGTTGCCTAGCCAGTAACTGTTTTCAAACAAGCTGATGCACCACGCTCCACGTGCTCTTTTCTACAAAATTTAACCACTTTGAGGTTGCGCCACTCCTTTTGGCTATTTCCATTTTCCAAACATCCACCTACTACTATGCATAGGTACAAATTCCCCTGTGTCACAGCCCTCCGTTCACCCCTACTCAGCGTTCAAATTGAGGCGTCCTTTTTTAATTCTCTACTCACAGCCTCGAGCAATGCAATGACCGCACTAGCAAACTTTCTCAGCTGACTACCCTTGTGGTAAAGCGAGGGCCTCTCGTCAAGTTTATTTGGGTGCTTGTTTTCATGTTATTTTGTTTGCTCTTATTTGATCTCGTTTGCTCTTTTTTTGATACGGTTAGATGGCTATCTGGTGGAGACTGTCGCCTGATAGGGTAGCTTCGTTTTAAGGGCAGTTAATCATCCAAGTAGGATGATTAATTAACGAGGGGATAGCTACCCCCATAAGGTAATACTAATACCTCCTCTCTACCTACTTCCTGGACGGACGGGGGCTTAGTCGTATTATGCGGCATGACAATCCCGTTTTCGACGGTAGTTAATGGTGCGCTGCTTCATTAATACATTTTTTCTAGTAGCTCATTCGCCCTCTTCTTCAATCTCTCGATTTTCTCCGCCTTGCTTTCTCTCTCTCTCTTTCTCTTTGTCACTCTCCTTTGCTCGTTTGGTTAGACTCTTACTTTACTCTTCACTCTAGTCACTACGTCTTAGGAGACTTTTGTTGACTGTCCTTCTGTCTGTTCCACAAAAGAAATTCTTCAGCCTCGCAAGAATTTCTCGACGATCAACCCGTCGGCACGTCTACTCCGACGTCATCGTCGCCGACGTTAACCGACGATCACGACGACCACAAGTACGAAGTAGAGGACCGAATTAGATTGTAAGGTACCGAAAATGTTTTTGAACGGCCGCCTTGTTTTTCATGTCTATCTTCTTGAGTTTCCATTTCATAATAATATTATTAGACGCAGAACAGTTTGAGAGAACCACAACGACTTCGCATGCTTTTTAGAAACGTTCAAGGGCGTTTACGGTGTCCACCCGTGACACCGGCGGTGAGCGTCAAGTGTCGAGATTCTCCTCGGGATGCTGGCCCAGTCTGTCTGGCGTGAACGAGTTGAGCAGCACTCGACGGGAAAATCGTCCCGCAGCTATTGTGCTCATCGTCCGAGAGACAGAGACACAAAAGAGAAGGAGATAGAAACAGCGTGAGAGCAGAAAGACGGCAGGAGGCAACAAGAGCTTAGAAACAGTTCCTTTAGCCGAAATACTAGAGAAGAAGTCTTTTCTCTGGACCGTTCATTTCTGACTCTTTCTTGGCGTGATGTTGTGGAATGGAGACAGAAAAATGCAGCAGCAGCAAGAGGTTGAGAGAACTCTATTGTGCACTGGCAGTGCACTATCCGTAAATGTCACCGATAGATAGAAACATGGAAAACGTCGATATCCTCCATAGTTGTTGTGTATTCACTCTTTACTTCTCAGCAAGAAATGCAAGAGAAAGAGAGAAGGGGGAAAGAGAGAGAGAGAGAGAGAACGCGGAAGAGTGCAAAAAGTGGGATGGTAATGTACAGTTTTAGCACACTACTTTTACCATTCTCTTCCGTTCTCTTTTAGAATCATTCTATCGGAGCGGTAGGTACTCTCGCTCTCTTCCTTTCTTTACCTTTCCTTATCTCAACAACCCTCTTTAGTAATTTTGCGTCATCAGTCGAAAAGATTCTCTACATCGCACTCTCTCTTTCTCACTCTGTCTCTCTACTCCATATGGTCGTACTTTCATAAGGACCGTGAGAGAATTATACTAACCCTGATTTCAGCAACAGAACTTTCTCATTGCTCTGTTCTCTTCTATTTTTTCCAGATAGAAGAGACGATCGGCGCCAGGACTCCTTCAGTCTGCAGGGTGCAGACGACGTGCACTCTCAACGGAATTTGCAATCGCCTCGGCGATTCGTTTTCTCCCCAGGGGTTGAATGAGGGGGTGGTATGATTACATCCATACCGCAAATACTTAGAATGCTCTCGTCACACACTCATCTGCTCTCAAAGTCGAGAACAAGGAGAACCGAAGAACTAGGAGAACCGAAGAACTAGAGAACCAAAGACTAAGGAGCATCTCTCTAGACGTCTCTCTAGACATCGCCTGGTTTACCGAAGCTATCCACATACTGCCTATCCGACTATCTGCCTATCAGACACTCGTCCGTTCTACTCGCTTGCATCGATCACTTGGAATAACTTATTTCCATCTGATATCACAGTCATCCGCGGCTCCTAATCCCATTGGATCTCTTCTATAAAACTGTCCGAACTGCCAGCTTCGTCTTTCTTCTCGAACATTTTACCTTCTACCTTCCACCTTTCCTGCTTCTCCTGTCGGACCAATCGATCAATCCCTCGTCTCGTTGATTTCCTCCTTTAAATTCGAGAAATGCGACCTTCTCTCCTTGCCCATCCTGTTCCCGAATTACCAATGTGTCTCCGGTCAGTCCGCTCGTTCAGCTCAGTCTGGCACCGCAGGATATCTCAGCCCTGTTCTCAGTTGCAGGCCATTGTCCCGTTACCTTCCTAATTCGTCTCTGCCTTTCGTTCCACACTCTTTTACTGCTGTCTCACGACATCGCTTTACCTCACCCTTTTGACCCACCAACCCCTACAAATCTCTTTCATGTGTCTTTTTACAGTGCTAAATTCACCGTTCTTGGTGACCCGCATGACTGGATAATCACATCACCAGAAGATGCGGATTTTGCAAATTGTCAGTGTTTCTGACTTTGACCATTGGGAAGGAAAAGAGTCAATTGCGCCCATGACGTTAGGTATATCAATGATGTTGAGGAAGTCTAGGGTTGATCGATCGATCAGTTTCTACTGAGCTTGTTTGTTGGTCCGTTTATACGTGCTGCAGCTGCGTCCTTCTCGTAGGTCGCTTCGCTGCACCCACTGCCTATCGGTTCAGGTTGCTTGCTCGTATAGAGTTTATAGTGTGTACACTCCTAAAGATATACCTATGTCCTGGTTGGGTAGCCAGTATGCGTAAAGATGGATATAAAGTAGCTGTACGTAGTTTGTGTGTGTATATATACACACATATATATTGACACATGTATTAGGTGCCTTTATGTCAGCCAATATTTACTTGCTCCTCTGCACAAAGAGCTTTGAGATGCGTCTGATCTTTGCCCGGCACAAACTGCTCATTATCATAGCACGCTCGATAAAGAGCCGCGAAGTGTACCTATCTCTTGCTTCTCAACCTCTCGACCCTTGAACCCCTTGCGATTCCCTAGTCTCGAGACTCACCACGTCTGCTTATAACATCAGAAATTGAATTGGTGTACGCGCTGAAACGTATAGGAGTGCATATATGAGTAGAAAAAGGAAGGGCTCTACGATACTACATAGTCCCATACGTTACTCTTAAGATTGAATTGCTGACAAAACATTACGTCTTCCTGGATAGTCTCGGTTTTATGTACTTTTCATCTTTCATGCGGAAACGGCACGAATGCCAATCCGGAAGTTTTCTCTAAGAAAAACGACTCGTAAACTGCGGTCAGGTTTATTTAATTCAGTTGTTGGTGCTTTCTGGAATTTCCTCGAGTTTCTCCTGTTTGTACAGTCGTATTCAGGCAGCAAGCCGCCAAGAAGGGGAGTCGCCAATTAATCCAGGCAGGTCGTAGAGAAATAAAGCAGGCCATACCAGTATACTAGTATCATTTAGCCTGACCTAATCTAACGATAACTCCAAGATCAGCGCCGAACCCCTTATAAAGCGCCCGATTGGCAAGCTTTTGCAGTTGAACTATTTCCAAAAAGCGGATAAAGAATGGAGGAGAGGTAGAGGGACCAGAAGCAAATGAAAAAAAATAGAGAATGAATAGTAACATGGTTGGACGATGATTCCGTATTCCGAGGACTCGGACCACGTGGCAAGGAATGCTTCAAATTCTTTAATGAGAGGATTATCTCAAACGGGATTTTTGGAAATTAGGAGAGGAAAAGTAGTTGTCGTGCGAAAGATACGTCTTGTATCTAAGTGGGTCTTAAAGAAAGCCCAGACCGCGAGTGTTCCATTCTCCCCAAAAGTCATTAAGAGAAGTGAATTCGGAGGACTGAATCGTCTATGTATATAGGTACGTTCATGCCTGTAGGTATCCCTCGAAATTGGCTGAGCGTAAAGCACCTCTGACTTGTAACTCTAGCAGTAGGTAAAGAGGGAGGTAGCACCACGGCAAGCGAGCCATGAGAGTTTCCCTCGAATATATGGATGATGAATTATTTCTCTTTCTCTTTCTGTTCACTCCGGCATGGAAACTCACGGGAGGGAAACTTTTCTGGTCCTGTTATTATTTTAAATTACGCGAAATGATGTGGCAATAAGTAACATCGAATACTCTTCGAACGGATAAACCAGTTCTTAATTGAGTTTCAGGATAAAATCAAATCAGTTGAGCCGAGCGGAGTTCCATCCCCAAATTTGTCGGAGCGATATACAGAATAACTTTGATGCAGCTTTTTTCGATTTTTCATGCTCGGGGAAATCTGCGGCTTGGAACGAGGATATTGATGGCAGAGTATAAGAAAAAGAATTTATTCATTAGAAAGAACGAGAGAGAAGGAGTGTGTGTGTGTACGTGCGCGTTCGCGCGTGTGTGTGTGTGTGCGTGTGTAACCGATTTATTCGATCAAGTGTTATCCCCATGGGCCGTAAGGTTATAAATCAACATACCATTCACGGAAAAAAAGGAATGGTTGAAATTACCACAATTATGGTAACTCTTATCTATTTACAAAGTTAAGGCCGTGCTGTATAATTATTCCACAAACAGTATTGTAGTAAGACTTTTGAAGTACATAAGCCCCTATAGTTAATGTGACTCTGATGAATCGATTAATACAACACTCGTATATATAGCAATCACGTGGTTATCAGATTGTACGGAAAGTAATATTAGTGTATATTCGTGGGCACTCTTAATAACTATAAATTGATCTTTTATCTACTTAATTAATCCTCTTATTTGAATCTGTCCACCACGTATATTTATCTTGTAATAGATTTAAGAAGGAAAAGATATTTTCGCGATTAATGGATATATTTCATCAACATCGGCATTCGAATCTCTGATAGTTGGGATGATCGAAGTAAGGAATCTGACACTCTACCCACTAAGCCACCAACTAATTTTATAAAAATATTTTTGGCTACAAGTTACAAATCCAATATTCGTATGTATCAAAACTAACTTTGTTGAAGTTTTGATAACAAAAAAATATGAATCATGAATTATCAAAGTTTAACCTTTTTCTAAATTTTTAATGGTTATAATAAGTGTGCTGCATAATCAGTTTCATTTGAGGGGTAGTTTTACATTGCAATTCAAAAGAATGTGACCCGTAAAAGTGAAATTTACGTTGTATTGTAATTATAATTCAAGTATGGCATTTTCAACCACGGCATTATTATCACACTATCTTGGTATAATCAAATTAGTGAATCTAAAGCAGTATGCATTCCTTTATGAGGTAAGCTTACAACATTTTTTATTCTACATGATTATTATACTACCTACAATAAATAATAAATAGTTGATTTTATTAAGTTCAATTTAATCAAAAACTACAATTTTCCACGCAGTAACTATGATATGGCGACTATGTGCGAACTTGGTTAACTAGTCACATGGTGCTGTTATTCTCACTATTGTTACTAGTAGAACTACCACACATTTAACTATGCCGGTATATTATTCATAACTCCATCTTTATGTCGTGCAAATGAACTTGCGAATACATACAGAAAATAGATAAGATAAGAGCTAAGAAGGAATTAGGAACGGCATTGATAAAAAGAAGTTATAGTAAATAGTAATATGTACTAGAATTATAGTAAGATAAAGGGAGATGGAGAAGAAGAGAGAGATGAGGCTGCACGGTGAGTGGCGAGAGGTAGTGCGACGTAAGAGGGATGAGATGGGACAGTGGTAGCACCGACCGCTAGCCAATTACTTTGGAGCTTCGTATGTTAATTGGTTTCCTCGGGAGTTAAGGCAAGGAGTATCAGGCCAAGCCAAGGAGATTGGTAAGCCGAGATCACCGTTGGGACAAACGAGATGATACGTTAAGTCACTCCCAGGACTTCCTATATCTTATTCCATCATTTATCCGACACTAATGGACAGTTTCGAAAATTCAAAAAAGACCCGTAAATTGGTGCTCTATTTTGAATCTTAGCGTCTTTTGTGAACGGTAACCACTAACGAATGGATCCTTTTAATTGGAGAAGCCAAACCAAGTTAATCGAGACGTGCTACAGGAGCATGTAATTTGTGGGAATTTCAGCCTCATTAAGATGAGTATTCAATTACGTGATTATACTTATTAGCAGTTAGACCTTGGATCCCTGGAATACTCGGATTACCATTACTTCTAGCAAAAATATATGCAATGTATTGTAATGTTCCATAAGGGTAAATTCACTGCCTTCCATTCTTTTCAATATAAATATCGAGTCGAACAGGTACGACCTTGGCAAGCAGGCAGGCCGTGAGGCACGACCGCTTGAATCATGTAGTCGGATATTATGCATTCGACGTTGCAAAAAAATTAATTCGCCTACGCGAAACTTTCAAACTAGAAGTGCTCGGCATTTACAAATGTTACTGTTCTATCTATATGCTTATGATTTTTCCTGTAAATTTCAACCCGATTGGTTAAGCGGTTCACCCAGATATTTCGACGCACACATACGATACTTTTACATATTTGCGCATATGTCGCTTTTAACAGGAAGTACTACCCGAGTCGAAATTTTTTGAGGTGAAATTCGATCATCTTTTTTCGAAAGTCCGCCATCTACTAATTTTTAAAAATTTTTATTTTGTGGCTGTTCTTGTGATAGCGACACTTATATAGAATAAAACCACGTAAACATTTTTCGTTTAAGAGGTCTAGAAGAGGAGAAACCCCGTCAACCAGAATAAAAATGTTTTTTACCAAGTAGTCTTCAACTGTCTTTATATTTAATATTATCGTATATATTTACTTTAAAAAATTCATGGATACTCTTTAAACATTAATAAAGAAACCTATGAAATTTCAAATTGATCCATTGTTTGGTTTCCTCTAAAAAAATTCTGAAATAATGTCTATTTAACAGTTTTTTAATTTTTTTAAATTTTAATTTAACATACCATTTTTATCCGTTGCAGTAGTAAAGAACGTCTTCCCCATAAAATCAAAAAATATAGCGCATGCGCAGACAGTATGACGGATTATCTCATAAAAAATGTGCAATCGAAGATAGAAGTCTGAAATTTGGTACAGTTGTTCATAAAGATAAATTGGTCATAAGCAAAATAATTTGAATTTCGTATCTAATATAGTTCAGTTATTATAAAAGTGGATCATATGAGACACCAGATATTAATAACTAATCTTCAGTAAGATGGATTTATTTTTACGAACAAAAGCAATAACTTTCATACTCCTATGTATCTTCATTTTATACAATTTTTATCGTAATCCGCTCTACTAATGCACATATATTTAATAATTTTTGAAATCGAAATTCAGACAGGTTATACTATAATGAGTTAGCAATAAATGACATACTTCCGAATCATAGGTAGAAGATTGTTGAAGATATATAGCTACACCTTTTATCTTTTAAATTCTGCGATTCACTTTTATATTTAATTCATATTTATGTGTCTATGAGAGCTTAAAAAAGGGGGCAGATTTTGGATCCCTCGCACTTGGAAGACGTTCGAGGTTCAAAGGAGGAGCTCCATATTATGATTCAAAATGAAGGTTAAATTTCGGCTCGGGTAGATATCTGCAAATGTTACTGTATCATCTACATTTAGAACTTAATTTTTCGCGTAAATTTTAAGTCGATAGGTTCAGTGGTTCGTCCATAACGCTGCCCACAAAAATATGCGCGTAAGGGTAAAATACAGAATATTCTGGATTTGCGTGTGCGGTCCATTGAAACTTGAAGTGCTGTACATCTGCAAATGTTGTTGTTTCATCTACATGTGGAACTTGAGATATCCCCTATAAATGTCAGCCCAATTGGTTTAGCCGTTTGTTTAGAATTTTGCCTACATTTTGCATGCACTTATACACACACATCCCTCTTTTTCGATAGTAAATATATAAGACATTCATACATAGTCCATGCGGTCGTGCCTTAAAAAATAGGAGTATCGCATCATCTGAAGGTGGTTCTATCATACAAATCAAATAGGCGAGCTAACTTTAGTTGGTGCAATATTCTTGAATAGCCCTATATAAAACTCGAAATTACCCCAGTAAGCAATGCTCTCCTCAAATCAAAAGAGATTAATGGAATTCCAAATCTGCAATTCGATTGTCGACACAGCGTCCGTTCTGACTTGAAAGTTTCGCGTCCATACTATTAATTATTTTGCAACGTCGAATATAAAAAATTCGACCGCATGGTTCAGGCCACAAGTGTCAGTGCTATCGACTCGTTCAGTGCATGAATGTCCTTATCCTAGCAACCGAAGGGAATATCATCATCCTTCAAATCGTGAGGTGTTATTGTATGTACTGTGACGTTGCAATTCTGCCGTCACAATAATCATATCAATATATCTCTTAAGGGATGCACTATCGTCCCTTGATAACTACTGCATGCACACCACTAACACTCCAAAGTCACAATTACAAATTTAAATATATTAGTGTTAAGACTTTTTGTAAATCCCGCATTATGTTCACCTGGAGGACGAGTTTCTGAACATCAAGGGCTCTATGTCTGCAGCGCTCGGTTCTTCCTATATACTGTGACGTTGAAATCTGGCGTCACAAATTCCCGGAATAATAACTCGCGTGTTTCGATTACGGGACGTAGTACCGTCCCTCGGGGAAAAGTCGCGATATGTACCGGCCAAGAACTCCAGGGTCCAGGTTATTATTCGTAGGGACATTAGATTAACCTTATTCGTAATTATTTCATGCGTCGCGTATCCGGTCATCCTCTATGCTGAGGGAAACCATACACCAACACCAAGGAACCAACACCAGCCTCACTATCGAAGGAAGGAAGTCGCCACCAGTTACGCCAGGGATCGTGGAGGACAGTTAGAGACACCCGACGCCTCCACCCCGCAGCCGACGGCTCCCGAATTGAGTAGGGGGTCGGCCAAGAGGAAGACATCGCCTTGGACCTCACGTAATGTTCCAGTATCACTGGTACCGATGTCCCGCGAAGGGCACATCGACTGTACCGAAGAGGAAGGGAGCTCTGCAAGCTACCCTGGTGAGGCGTCATGAACCTCCGCCACCTGACCGTCCCTGGGAGGACCTGACGAGGAGCACCACCAGAGCACAAATGGACACCCTACGCTACGGCAACGAGTTGTGACATTTCTTACAAATCCCGGGTTTCGCGAACGGGCGACGTACGCTGACATGCTCAGTTCATCGTTCCGTGATCCGTACGTTATGTTACGACCTAGCAACCGGCATCCGTACGGTACTGCCAACTAGTACTCGATAAGAAATTGTTCACCGATAACAATAATTGTACAATAAGTCATTAATACGTTAAATCTTATGTATTACATCAGAATTCAATAACGTATATTTACACTAACAAATAACCATTTAATACAGTTATGGTACAAAGGTGGTACGTCTTTCATGGAATCAAATTTGGCACCAAATGCTGATTTCAAAACTTTTTATAAGTGAAGTACCTGAAACCGCTATACGCACTTGGCGCCCTTTTTTTACATCGAAGATGTTTTTGCCGGTATTTCACTATTTTTTGCTATGGAAAGCTCAGAAAGCTTTCTTTTACAGCCAGCCAATGGTGACAGCAGCTTTAAGAGACAGTCCATTGAGCAGCCAAAGTTACAGCTATGCAATAATTCTATAAATATGTAGCACGCTAAAATGGTAGCATAGTTGTACCATTGGTAATTTTGAAAACTCTCTTAGAGAAACCTAGTAATACGTCGGAATGGATTCTCAAGGACCAATGGTACAACCATGCTATGATTTTAATGTGCTTTAAATTATAGCAAGATTTATGGATGGCGTCCCTGGGCCTTAGTTTTCGAGTTCATGCGAAATATTTTGGTATACGAAGGATTGTGATTTGTTGAAACTGAAGATTAGTATGCGGAAGTTGGGCCGAACTTGGATGGATATATAACTTTTATTATTATATCCAAAATATATATTAAATATATTTGACGCATATGAAAAGCGGCAAAAAGTTATATATCCGAAATATATTTCAAATATATTTTTAAATATATTTTTTTTATATTTTGAATATATATTATCTTCATGGGGGATTGGCCTAATTTACACCGTATACTATCATACGCATATCGAAACACTATATTTATATCAAATAGTTGGAGAATTACGATATAGACAGGTATTTGATATGAATGGAAGCTTCACTACGCATATCAACTGCTTGGTTTAAATTAGGACAAAGGCACAATCGTACTACGATTTTAGTCCACTACAAATTTGTAAAGCCTATTCAATTGAAGAATTGAGTTCAGTTGGCAAGGAATGCCGAGACACCCTGGACTTCCACGTCCGACACCTAGAACATAAGAAACTACGGAGAGGAACACCTGGATACCCTGGACTTCCATGTCCGACACCTAAAAACTACAGGGAACTACGCCGCCAGACAGGGGACATACACACACACATACACATATGCATGCGCGGTGCACACGAATGTCGATTCTGTTCAGTGTGCGGGCTAAAGGCTAATAATTCTATACTGTTGTGAAGGCAGCCTTATGGTGCTAGCTGAAAATTCGGTGTGAACGGTAGCTTGACGAACAAAATGCATTTGATTGCGGTGTGTATATGAGCGGAGCGAAAACTGAGCGAAATGAAACTGAGCAATTGAAAACTTCTTTTGCAGATATCTCATGAATGAGTGGACCGATTTACTTGATCTTTGGCTTAACTCAAAGAGCTTTCTCCCTAGAATAGAAATGATGCGATGGATTTTGCTAAACGTGCACTAATTTTAGGAGAACAATTTTTCTTTTTTGAAATCTTCGCTCCTGCGAGTGTGCTCCTGTATATTAACTCTGGTCGTCTCGCCGCCGCTACGCTATATGTACTTGGCGCGAGACTCTACCGAGTCTCTTGATTGGCTTTGGTATAGTAAAACATCTCGTACTTTATATACTATATTTTTATTCGTTTGATGTTACTATTGTTATTGTATTTTGTAAGTTGTGATATTTAAATTTATCGCAACTTTATGCGAAGTTGATTTTCTATGTTATTAAATAAATCAGTACTTCGCAAAATTAACGTTATTTATGGTCGATCGTATTATTAAATATGCATTATATCGATAAGATTCATATTGGACCGAAATACATAAATGCATTATGACAATAATTCGTTTTCAAGTTTCACCTTGACATTGGTGGTTTTCTATTACCAAACAAATTTTATTATATCCATTATTAGAGTATTAAATGGTACATTACCATACAAGGTTGGACTTAAAATGTGATTCTGCACATTTGATGTCATACAAGTATGGTCGACTTCATAAAAATAAGGGTGGTGGCGGTAATTGTCGGAAATAAAAAATGTTTAAATAAAATTTTTGTTGCGTTATCTGAAGGTACGTTCGAAACCATGCAACTTTTGTTTGAAACATTTATTTGGTATTTCACGTATTTTCGGCGCTAATCGGTATGATATGAAAGTCATGTTGCACCTATAAAAGGGTGTTTCATCCCCTAGACCCTAATATGGACCGCTACCCGAGCAGAAATTTGGCCAGGCTGTCTGATGTCGTATCAGGTCCGGATCAGGTATCGGTATGGCATGTCTGATCAGGATAGCCGGATGAAGCCCAAATCCTG
>JARQST010000361.1:131764-150194 GCA_030142225.1 Pachycephus smyrnensis
AAAGGTTTTAGACCTCTAATTTCACTTTTTCTGAGCCTGGGGTAACTAGTTACCCCCAGTGGCCGCTAAGGGTTAACGACGTTTGTGCCCACCTTCGTCGCGATGCCTCTCAGTGCCTACTCTCAGGTAGAATACCTACTGCTTGGCGATCTATTCTCGGACGTATCTGGCCACGTCAGTCGTTTAGGGTTCATTCGCGGTGTCGTTAGTCAGTTGGTCGCCATGGCGGGCCCGTTTATTTTCGGCGGTCAGGTACCACGTAGGCTATTTGCTATTTGCTGCGGCATGCACCGTAACAACTGGGTTACCAAAATATGCTCGAACGGCCCATTAATTCCATGACTCTGGCTCTAGCCATGGTTCTGGATACACGTGGCAGTGATGGGGTATAGGCGTACTCATCGATACACTTGACCCAACGAGCGCCGATAGCCAGAGGAGGACATTTTAATAAATTTAGTTAATCGTTAGACCTGAGGAAAGTCAATCCCCGCGCAGTCGCAGCCGTGGCAGCTCTCCATGAGTATAGTCGCAGGTGAGCGTATCGGCGCACATCCAACTTCTCAGTGGATAAAGCCAGTAAAAAGTATTGCCGAGGCACGTAGCAGTATCTCAACGAGATTTGCCTGTACACTCTCGGTGTATTCTTGTATATTCAGAGATATTCTGGGATATGCCAGGATACACCCGGATATTCTACGGTGTATCACTAGCTTTCCCAAGCTAGGAGATACTTCTCGGCTCTAGTAAAGTAAGACTCTGTATACATCCCTAAGCAAACATGCAAACACCCTGAGAACGAAGATAGCTCTTGTCTGGTTTATCGATATCCAGAGTCGATATGTTTTCATGGATACTACAAAAGTGACAGTATTCCGTTATTCAAGACGGAAGATCGTCACCGGCGCGGTGTCGAGCCAGCCTCAAGACGCTTCGCAATTCGTCGCGACGGAATATATGTTTCTCACGAGCGTCCTATACCATTCCTATTCCTGTATATAGTATTATTCTTCTCTTGATAATTTGAGAGGTGTATTTGCAAGACGGGTAAGTTACCGTTCTTTCGGCTGACGGCAAATCCACTTTGGCCGCCATGTTCTTACCGCAGATTCTCAAGGGCTCTCGTTTATTCTGTGAATTAGCGAATCTCCCTCACTTACCGCGGAATCGACTCCTGCTCTGCAGCCGGAAAAATCAAAGCCACGGGAGTCGAGGGTGCAATTAGCCAAGGGAAGAAGGACGGAGGGTGAGCGCTGCCTCTCGAAATGCTCGAGCCGCTAAGGGAGCCTAGGAAGTTGAAGAGCGAGGGTGCTGAAGAGAAAGACGGACAGGAATCGCACCTTTCTTTGGAGAATATCACTCGGCGCAGTAGTAGGATAACATTTCGACCAACGAAATTCTTCTTATCGACGGTCGCCGTGGTCGCTAGTCGATCCGTTGAAAGGGAAGCAAATGAAAAACATTCACTTAACTCGGGACGTACCATGGGGTAAGAACTTCATCACCGGTGACGCTTGCTGGTGGGCGGGTACTTAATGAAAATGAAAAAATTCACTTGGAATTCATTAAAATTTAGCCACCGGTCACGATTCTCAGTTATTCCTTTGCTTTCCACTGATATTGCGACTTCCTCTCACCTCGTGTTCCTCCTTTCCTTGCTATTATTCTTTATTTCGATTTTCGACGCTTTATCAAATTACTAGATTATTCCTATCGCCATGACAGGGCTCCATATGCGTTTCTCTCTTGTGATTGGGATCTGGGAGTGCATAGGAATCTCACAGTGTAAAACGATACTGTCGTGCCTAGTAGAAATTTAAACGAGGGAGTATCTAGTGTCTTTAAAGTTTATCCAGATTCAATAAAGGCGCTTTAAAGGCATAATCGAGGCACGATCGAGTGCCATCGAACTCCTTTCGTATTGCCTAGATTCCTACGACGCCAGCGCTTCTGGTGGCGCTCACAAAAATCATACCTGAGCTTCTGACATCAAGTAAATGTGACTGATTTCATTTTATATTGCACCCAAACATCAAAGCTATTTTTATTAAAACATTTGTACACGGTCAATATTTGGTCATTACATATTAAATAATTTATATTTTTTTAGAGACATATGTGTCCATTTTAACTTCTTTTTTAATCAATAAAATAAATGAACAACACTTCTGGCACGAATAACCCCTTGGTTACGTCATTTTGAGTTTCAAATCTAGATTCATACGTGCTTCAGTCACAAGATGACAGATGACGCGATTTCTAGTGGTCCCTCGATTCTGCTCTTAAAGCGCCTTGATTGAATCAAGTCGACTTGTGGGCAATGTCTACTAGGGGTATCATGACGCCCATGGCGATTTGAAAAGCGCCCTTTACATGCACATTGGACTATTCACACAATTAAGTTTAATGGAATATAAGTTGCGAGGGAAGCGGGAGTAGCCGATAATAGCAGATCGCAGCCGATTGTACGGTCGAGTATATTGCACCATATATGCAAAACGTAGCATACTATAACTTCTAGAGGCAGAAGTCTAGAGGCACAGAGAGTAGAAGGGTGAACAGAAAGTTAGTTGGTATCACGTTGGGACGCCGAGCGTCGGATATCGATGTCACATCCAGCGGCTGAAGGGTGACGTCGCTCGCATTGTGAATTGTACTTGGCGAACTAACAGGCTACAGATCTGTAAACGACACTGCCGGTAATGGAATATGACAACGCGAAGCGCATAATAATCAACCGCTTCCACCACAACTTTCCAATAAAATGAGTATTGTGTCTGACGTTCGCTGAATTTCGAACTGTCCGGCGTCGGCGTAGGCGTTGACTCACATCTGCACAGTTACAGTCCACTCGTATTTATCCTTCCCGGTAGCTCCTATTACTCCCTTTTCGTATTTTAAGATCTCGTCCACTTCCTACTCTATACCTAGTACTTCCCCAAGCCGATTCCACAAGAGACCGCCACACTGTTTAACGATTACCTGATTGCTTTTCCAACACCATTCCGCTGCGAGTAATCGGCATTTTCTCTATTTCTCAGAAACTGTTAACATTTTTCTACGAGATTCCTTCTTGGAAATACCTATGCCATTTCCCACTGCTTGTTTGATATCTATTCAGAAAACTATTTAGCAAATCCAGGAACTCGTCAGAATTGGTAGATTATTGTATACCTTTTGCAGTTATCCTTATCTCACGAATATTTTCTTTTCTTTCTAATTATCTTGTTTCGATGGGAATAATCGCATAGAGTTTGCTTGTAACAGTACGTTAATGAGGAAATGTGGCGCGCGGAGCAGCTCAGATATAAGATTCATAGCATTTAATTTTAAATATTTATTTATAAATATTGAGCATAATATCGTTACAAATAGGTTCAGCGTGTTTGACATAATTTTAGATATCAATAAGGATTCCTATAAAAGTACTATTTTCTTGATAACTCACCACCAGCTACTTTTGTGACATTTTGTTGAATAGTTATTACATCAGTATGCGCGTTTCAACTAGTAAGGAAGCGTAGATTCATGTGGATTTACTTTTGAGTTGTACCCCTGTGATGCCTGTGTACACTTGCAAGTTAAAGTTTAAGATACGTCTAGTAAACTACAGGAGCACCATAATCACGGTTAATCCCCTCCTGGTATCAGAAGTATCAAGCGTCCATAGCCATAACACAAAAAATTTCTTTTAGAAAATAACAATTGATAAATTTAACTCCTGTTATTAAGGGGGTATTCTGGTCTAGAATTTTGAAAAAATCAATTTTGTTGCATATTCTTAAAGTTTAGACCTTTAAGAATGCATCCTCGAGAGAAAATTAAAAAATTCCAATAATTTACGGAGCTGTAGCTATTTTAGTGACACAACAACTAAGCCCGTCACGCCGGAACAAAAACTTTAAACGCGTTTTTCTCAAAACTACGTTTTTCAACATCGTTGACATGATATCTTATGTTCTATTTAACCGATTTACTTCAAGTTTTGTACCAACCTTCAATGTATAACTTTCTATCGCTCCTACCATTTTTGTATCAAAATTATTTTATTTACTATTTTAAAACATAAAAAATTATGAAAAAAAGGAGTCGAAAAATACCTTTTTTTTCAGACAGCCGCCATTTTGCGAAAAAATTTTTTTCCGACTTCTCTTAGGTAGGGGCTATAACGACATTCTTACGAATTATGAATCTTATTTTAAATTTTGTTTCTGATGACCAGAAGAGATGCAATCGTATCAACCAGCACACCCCCTTTAATTTTAACCCCAACTTTTACCAGCTTATAATTATAACTTCTTTCATTTTCAATTTTTTTTAAAATTTGTTTGCATATTTTCAACATATCAATAATTATGTTGTTAAAAAATGAATGGTAAAAATATTTTTGTTATTTTTTTATCGAGCTCGACAAAACGCCCAAAATTTATGCCTCTAGACCAGAATACCCCCTTAAAAGATAACAAGAATTGAGGTATACAACTATCACAAGTACTGTTCATAATCTCAAATTTTCGAAAATTTATTCTTGTTGTCCTGTAGTCAGCAGGATAACACATGTAAGCAATAAGGAAGTGGTTCAACTTATTCTGAAAATGGATGTTTTGAAAATCTTCCATTTAATATTTTAAGAAAATTGTAGCTATTCGGTGAAAAAGCTTCAAGTGAAGATAATCTCTCTCTACTTGAAAACAAACTTCAGTCGATGCGTGTGAGTGGAACAGCTTTAATATTAGAATATATTAGAAGAAGATAACTGCATAAAAGGTGGCATGAAGAATTTATGTTCGAGTAATATGATTTTCGAAAAATTCAATTTTAGTGTTATAAAACTTACCGAGAGGACATGGCCATTAAGGAAGTAGTAGAACAAAGTTTGTCCAGAAATAGATTATTTTGAAAATGCACTCAATGTCAAGGGGTATCAGGAGAAAACAACTAATAAAGAGGTGTTTTGAATAATTGTGCTGGAGCATGTCAAATTCCGACAATTTCACTTCTAGTATTAGGAAATTTATTAAGAAAACATAATCAACAAAAAGATAACAATAAGAATTTCATTCAACCATTAAGAGTTGAGAGAAAAATGTTACGCGGAATTTTAAAAACTAATTCTTACTATTTGAAAATATCAGAAAAATAGAATTATTGAAGTGAAATAGCAATATACCATTAAAAGATTCAAACTTTCAAAGAATTTTTGCTATTAACAGATAAAAGAATGACCTACATTATCGTAGGAAAGAATATTTTATGAGTTTTAATTTAGATATATCTCTCATACATATACTATAGTGCAAGTATAACATAAGAAATGCTTCACTTCGTGTGTATTTGTTGATACAAAATTAATAATTATATTAGAGCTTACACGTGATTAAAATCCGTATTGCATTACATGTGTAATTTGCAATATTGGAAATAATCCAAGCTTACTTGGATGTCCTAAGTATTTTCTGTTGCGTTGCCCCATAGTATTTCCCTGGAGACGTTCCCAGAAGTAACTGGAAATAAATAGAGGAAAGAGCAAAGTCGATGAGTCTTTTTGTCTAACTATAGAAACTGTAATTAAAGGTTAAGCGTGCTTGTTCTTCTAAGTCTTACTAGTTCCTGGTGGGTATTTTCCACGTGCCGTTCCTACATAGCCGACTGTCATTTTTCTTTGTGAGAGCACCATCATCTTGTGACACCTTGTTCCTCCCACAAGTACAAAAGACGCTAGGACACGTGTTTGACGTATCGCAGGAATATCGGAAAATGAAACGTTGTCAATACATCCAATATTATGAGCATTTCTGTAACGACAGGATCCTGAGAAGTTCTGAAGATCGAAGTTTTAGAATTGACGAATGACAATGGAACGGAGAAAAAGCAATAGAAAATTGCAAGATCCACGCACAGTATTCTTAACCGAAGCAACGATGCCCGGTATCTTCAGGAACTCTAAGAATCACGTGGATAGCTTTTGTAGAGACTGGCTTGAAGGATAGCAACACACGCTTGGAAAAGGAAAAACAAAGACATAAAAAAGCGAGAAACAGTAGGAATGAGAATATGGATAGAAAGGATAAGCGCCAATGCCGGCATTATCAGAGGACGACGGACAGCGGCGTGTTGTCTGGTAGCTTAGGGTATCGCGTGTTCACCACTCCTAAAGGCTTGCGTTCTGACTTCCTCTAACTCACTTTGCATCGCTCTGACTGCTTCCGCCTGCCACCCCACTTATATACATATAGCGCATCCACGCCAACCAGCCAACTTGCCTGTCCTGACTCCTTTCTCGGCAGACTTAATACCTTATACATCAGCCGAGGAGTCTTCTTCTAAAGAATCGGTATTATCCCAAGAATTTCCTTCAAGTAATTATCTTGGTGTAATTAGGCTTCTGCAGTCCATAAGTATATGTGTCTACCTCAGTGGTAGCTACAATTCCCTTGAAAACTCTAGGAATCCATTGAACTCTTGATCGATACAGACAATAGTCACATCGTCCTTTGGAAACGGACAAAACGACAGACTAAAGTAAGAAAGTTGGAAAGAGAGAGGGAAAGATGTGAGGAAGAGAGGTGGAAGGAACGGAAAAGAGTCTGAGACGACATCGGGCTCCGAAATAAACGCAATTTGAGCCACCCTCATAAATTCAATTAAGAACTGCCCGGTGGTTGCATTATTCATACGCTTGGGATCCTCGGCTCTCCTGGCTGCCGGCGTAAGCAAACAAAACTATACGTCATTAACGATAAGGCAAGCCATACTTTGGCGCGGGAAGGCGTGGGGTAGGAAACGCAGAGAAGGGAAGCCAAGCGAATCTGGGCGGAGGGAGTTCACCCGTCCCGATTTCATCGTCATATTCACACTAGGAAGAGAACGAGAGGGCCGGAGTCGCGCATGAATATTTAAAGTATCGGCCAAGCTACGAGGCTGCTAGCCACTTTTCCTCTCACTCGTCCCCTCGTAACTGAGCTAACATAAGTATCGATTCATCGCATGGATTTGTACTCGCACTCGGCACCTTCGCTGCACGAATAAATTGCGTTCACTGAGATTTATTCGCTAGCAGGCAGTCGTATACGTAGATGCAGAATCAGTGAGTGAGTAGGAAGAGACTGCCTGGAAGAAACAACATAGCCCAGAATGTTCAATTGTAGAAGGCAATAGCAGAGTTAATTATTCAGGGTGAAATAGGAAGAATCAGAAATAGTCTGGTCAACTCGGAAGTCCCAGTAGGCTATTACGTCTAGCCACTAGGGAACCACTCGCAGAGACAGAGTGACTCTCTGCTGCGTTGCCAACTCTTTCCACCCATTGCGAATTCATTACTCGTTTTCCCTACTTGACACTCTGCGCCTGGAGAGAGACACAGAGCCAAGAGCGAGGCTGCTCGAGATTACCTTTTGTACAAACAACCCCAATGCCACCCCAACTCTGTAAGGCTTTAACTACTTAGGCGACGGATTATTTATTTTAACGCCCTAAGTGGAAAGTTGAGGAGGGCTGATCGGTTCGTAGGTTAGTTCTTTGCTTTCTCTACCTCCTCTACACATTACATTGAGAATCTAGTTTCGGTGATCGATCTACTCTAAATTCGGCCTCTCACCATCAGGACTTCTTAATCGGTTAAGTGATAGATTTTTCAAAGTCTACTTTTAAACAGCAAAAGAAAAAGTTATGCGGAAATACACTGGTTATTTATATAACTTGTCATAAATTCTCCAAGATTTCTTAATCGAAAAGAGGAAAGAATTGAATAATTGAGAAGAGCTGTTCAAGGGGAATGAAGTTGAGTCCGACAAGGAAGGATGAGAAGATGAACGAAAAGGAGAAACGACGTGGGTGCTCGCGCTGATCCACAGGTGTTCACGTGGATTTTATAAAAAAAAATTTCTCAGGAGTAAGAAGAACGTGTCCGGATGGGTGGAAGGGAGGAAAGGGTCGTACATGAGTTGGCACGATCGACTCATGTTTCGGATCTGTCCTCTGTCGGTGAATAGGACGGAAGGACTAGAATTGGATAGAAAGGGACCGACAGAGGAAGGATGGGGAGGAGGATACTCCCTTTCTGCTTCAGGATTTTCACCTCTAACAGACGACTGGCTCGCACTGACCGATACAAGGGTGGATAGAACTGGATGAAACAACACAACACAGCGCACCAGCCAGACAAACAGGGTGAGAATCGTGTGAGTGAATACAGCAGGAGTATCAGGGTGTCTGAGCTTCATGGGTTCATAGTTCGTAGTTGGTAGTTGCTAGTTGGTATAGTTGGTATAGTTGGTATAGTTGGTATAGTTGGTATAGTTGGTATAGTTGGTAGTTCGTACCAGTCGGTTCCGTTTCCATCCATGTCAAGGAGGCAACACGCACAACAGGCACACCAGCAGGCCTGGCACGTCGGCCGCTCTATGACACGATATCATTGCCGTCATTGCTCCATCCTCCTATATAGCAGCACACTTTAATTGCAGCTTGTTATTTATTGCTGTAGTTAAAGTTCCCGATGGGGTCAAAAGTTTGGAAACTGAGAGAATGGGCCGAGAATTGTTCCCTGAGAACGAGAAGACTGTCTGAGCTTTAAGACAGCGCGTTCCTGCTAGCCGCGCTTTCGTGATGCGTGGAAATAAATAAGGACTCTTCGGCCTGCTATGCCCGGAAGCCCCCGACGATTATCTCGAGGGTGCTGAACTTCCGGTGGAGAAAGAGGAAACCCAAGAACGCTTCGCCTTCGCTATCTATTCTATTCTATTCTATTCTTTTACTTTCACAGTTCTGGCATCCTGTCTCGCATCCTGACTTTCTTCTCTTCAGCATCGACATCGTTGTGGTGGTGGTCCTGGTTGTAGTCCCTTTGTTTTCCAATTCAAACTCCGATAATTCCTGGACGCCATGTTAAATCGGAATATAAATTTCTCCTTCATTTCCAGGCTGTTCTCTCTTTCCCAATATTCCGAACCCATTCACCAATAAATAAGTGATCTTGGCAGCCGCGCGTACGGCTGGCTATAGACGAAGCAGCTCTCCTTTTTCTCACAGTTTCCTAGCCTCGGGCTACTATTGCAGGACGAGTACCCTGGATCGGCATATTGCTTTGGAGAATACGTAAAACACTTTTGTCCAGGAAGCAATGAGAATCATCGTACCAGGACGTGCCAGGGCCATCGCGTTTCGCGTCTTCTTGTCACAGCACGACATGGATTTAATAAAGTAGTCGTTCTTTAATACTTGCAGAATGCGAGAACTTGTTATCTCTCTTAATCACTTTTCCCTTCATTCACTGGCTATTATTCCGTTCCAAGAGAGTCAGGGACGGGTAATCGGTAGGCATGCACATGGTTGTCGAGCAACTCCAAATTCAATTAGAGTACGTGCCCACTACGCTCACCGAGCCTCCATTTCAACTGATTTTAAGTTAGGCAGCCAGCCAATAATATACGTAAAGAAAAAATATAAGAAAAATCATAATCACAGCGATACTTAAATTCCCATGCACACGTGTAGAGAAATGGGGAGGGGGGGAGCAAAATGGGCAACATTAATAGTATTAATAATAGTATCAATGAGGATGTATATTAATACTTTTTAATTAAAGAATATTTATGCACCATTACTAATATTAATAATAGCATTAATGAGGATGCCCATTTTGCCCTCCCTCTTCCTCTATATGCATAGTGCAAAACACCCATCCAATCCTATATTATACCGAGGCGTGAATATATAGATGGAGGATAGCGAAGTATGAGAACGGAGGAGATGAGGGTTCAGTATTTGATAAAGAAACCATGTGCGTAGCAAATATTTACGATCAAGAGAAACTTCTGTGTAGAGATTCCCGTAGAGTGTCTGGCTATCGGTAGGCTCTAACTTATAAATGATACGAGTACTTTAACGTAAACACGTTGTGCTGGATTTTCTTTATTTTGTTAAACTCTCACTGTTTATTATTTCAACAAGGCCACGTGTATCTCTTGAGATTTTATGATCGCCGTGATAGAGACAGACGGAGAAATTTTAAGTGCAAAATAGAGTTCTCCGTTTGTTTCTAGAAAATCGTATGTTATATGTTAAGCAGAGTACATATCAGTTGATCAATTGTGTTCCTAAGCCGAGCATTTCCATCGGGTACCTGCAACAATTATGCTACCTCAGATGTTAACTCTTGGACGTAAAAGTTGCGAATCGGCGATAGCTAACGATGCCTTAGACGTGCTAATATTTATATAAGGAAAGCATATGCATTACGTAATTCTGTGGAAGTTGTCGAGCTTGTTTTGAAAAATCGGCTTGTGCAAGGTCTCGAGCCCGAACGTAGATTACCATTTTTTTGTTTGATTATACAGATTTATTTTAAAACTTAAGGAAAAATATTCTTTCAGTTTCATGTCAAATGTCAATCTCAAAGTGTATATTAAATCTGATATGGCGATAGTATTTCCCAGTCTCCTTTACGTTTATGTGTAACTTTACACTGCACTGAAATTTGTTGAAACGTTACTAATCAAACAATTGTTCAATCTGTATAGCCTATCAAAGAGTTGCAGAATTCAAACGTACGCTCTAATTAGTTCATGAGGATCAATAAAACGAGAATCGTACGTATTGTAGTTCATTACGTATTTCTTGAAACTTTTGGACAGCATGCTACGTATTTTACGTGCAGGAAGTTGGCTCAGATTTTCTGCAGAACCCAAAAATTCTGAATTATATCCAATTTTACTTCTGTTTATAACTTTATATTCACTTGTACCGCAAGGATCATTTCGATTATATCTAATCATGAATGTAGTGCGTTCAGATTCCTATAGTCGGTCCACGAGTTCAATGCTTTTTGGCAGTTCGAAAACAATGAAATCTCTAGCAAGCCACACGTGACTCTACTTACAATACTTGTTACAAAATATGCATGTGCATGGTTTAGTACTGAAATATATATTATTTTTCGATTTTAGCATATATGTCCGTGATTTTATCGAAAGCTACGTGTGATTCCTAAGGATTGTATTGTTTGCGAACCGTAAAAAAATGGTGAACCGACTATGCTTATACCACAATTGTAGATAGCATTTTATTACACGAAACATTGGCAAAAACGAAATGAGATGAAAAAATTATATTGAAGCTTATGGAGAGGTATAAAGTCTCTTTCGTCTTTTGCAAAGACACGAGACGTCAATATAAAAAGTAAAACAAAATAAAAACAGTCTTGACCCACTTTTTTCCTCCAAAATTCATATTTCCAATTTCGAAAATGAATGAAGATATTGGCTTGAACTCTGCGATACCAAAAACAGAAGGTCCAACATACTTAGTACAATATTTAGAAAATCTCTTTTCCTCAGTAAAAAGCGAGACACTCAATTTTGCATTCCCGCACAAGAATTAAGGAATTCGCATTTTTCTTCATCGTCTCTACAGATATTAGAACGTACTTTACGGTACAAGCGATTACAAATCAAGTACATTTAAATATATTTCTTAATTTAAAAAAAATAGGCGAGTGTTGTTTTTCATTTCTTGTTCGTTTTCTCGAGAATGGTTCGAGATATCGCAAGATGATCTTGGAGATACAAAAGAGTGCAAATCGAGTGCAATTTAATGTTTTATTTAAAATGTAGAATTTCAAAAAAGGTGGGCCAAACCTATATTTCATTTTTGTTATTTTCTCCAAAATTAGTCGCTATATCGAGAAAATGTTTGCAATATAAATGAGTAAACACAAAGTATAACAGGGTACGATTAAGAAATTATTGATTTCATAAAAAAACTGGGTATCTTCAAGCACGTGCGCATTTTACAACCTTCATTATTAACATCACTATCCGCATCAGAATCACTAACAGTAGCAGCGGTAAGAACAGTAGGAGTAGTAGTGTAGTAGCAGTAGCAATACTCACAACCCATAGCGTATGGTTACGATACAGCTCATTGAAAGCAGTGCATTCAACTCTCTCTCGACTGTATTGAACTCTCCCTTACCACATTTCAGCCGAGCTATTCGGCACTCGAGTCGTTTTATAGGGTGAATGAGTGAGAGGGAGAAAGAGAGGGAGTCTGTCCACTTCTCTCAACTCCGTTGGTCACTCCTCTATGTGGGATGAGGCACACCACAACAGCATCCTCTACCGACATTTATTCATCCAAGCCTCCGTCAGCAATAATTGATACTCAGATCTCTTCACAAAAGCATAGACTAGCAATAACCCCTAAATATCCAGATGCTTGTAAGTATTAATTATAAATGTTAAATACTTTTTATGCTTTCACTGTTGAAACTGCAATTAGTGTGAAAGGACTTGAATCGCCTTTTATCAATGCACAGCATTAAACCTTATGTCAATACCCGGGTATCTTTCTGTCTTTTCTTACAAAATTTTAATGTTTCCGGTGAATAATCGTTAAACCCATCGAGATCTTCATTATTTGAATAATTCCACATTGATTTACATTTTTATTTTGAAACATTTAAGGAAAACGTAGAGAAAATTTGGGATTCGAATGTGATTATACGATTATTTAAAGGTCGGATACCCGGGTGCCCATATACGCAGAAAGCTGTCATTTAGGTTATTGAGGTTTGATTGTACGTTATATATAATTTATTTTTCATCAATACAGCTAAAATAAAGCTATAAAGATACCATTATCATCATTGTCAGAAATTTCCGAGCTTAGTGAAAATGATTGTTTGCTGCGGGAATCAATCTTCGTCTTCGCTATCTGATAAATCAGTTTTTGCTTCAGGAATCTCCTCTTCTAATAATTCTTTAAAATAATTATTTTACTCCTTTGCACATAATTCACAAAACAAATTACTTATGTATTCATTATACTGTTACATGATTCTAGATAATAATTTTTACACTGAGACGTTTCGCAATTTTGGAGAAGTAAGAATCACGAGATTTTTTAAGAAATTCGTGTAGTGGGCAGGCGTCTCCCAAGCATAACACTGATTAAAATTCAACTCTTAGTTTATTATCATATAATTTACAGTCTGAGGAAATCATGCACTCCACACACTCGCACTCTACCAATCACTCTTAAAATTGTACTGTGCTTGTTGTTGCAAATCGATCGACGAGTATTGTTTGATCTATTCTCTACATTTATATACGGGAAAGTTGGGAGAGCTTCAATTGCAATAAAGTGGAACGTACAATGTGTCTGATGATTGCCATGTAGCTGGTATGAAAGAATTATAACAATTCTGAACCCCAGGTCATCACGTCCCAGGTAGGAATGAACAAATGGGCCAAGCCTGAACTAAAGTTGAGCCAATTCTAATGAAACTTGGTCCAGGTTTGGCATCTAGGCTTGGTGCAAACTTGGATGAAGCTTGAGATGGTATCCAGGAGCCAAGTTTGGTGGATAAGCCTGGGCCAAGCTTGGCAGACAACTATATTTGTTGTACAAAAGTATTCTCAAAAAAATATTTTCACCAATTTAACTGCGTTAGCATTGAATTTACGGACTTGCTCGATCGAATGGTATAGATAAAATCCTAGAAATATTAAATTTACAAAATTAAATTTTTAACTGTAGAGAGGGGGGATTCGATCTTGGTACCCTGGAGTTTATAGACTGCGACCATACCTATTCGGATATTAAAAAGTTGACAGAAAATGTCGGAAACTGGTATATCGGGCGTGGATGAACTCTTATACAGTTATGGGTCGTGATTCGATAATCTTGTACATATACATATGTTTTGTCATATTGTTTAACCTCTTCAGGGACTCTCTTTTTTGAAGTGAAAAAAAAATTCATTTTTCTCGTACCATTACGCGTAATATAAAACACGCCCCAAAAACACTTTCGTGTAAAAAACTTCGCCAGGTACAGGATTGATATGAATTCCTCTCTTTAAATAAACAACTAATATTTCTATCTTACATTATTGTTCAACATACAAAAAATATTGAAATCAAATTATAATGCCAAGTACATAAGTCATTATATATTTGCTTATTATATCATTCGATACTAGCTCATCATTTTAATTGTATTTGCAAAATTTCTTGTAATGTCTTCACTACTCTTTTGTGTTATTACTGCTGCTCTTATATTTGATTATAATCTAATTGTCATTCAATAATTTATACAAAGTTAAGTGATTCCTTATCGAGTACTACTTGGCGGGTTCGTGCCAGGAATTTCAAACTACTTACTTTGAAGATACTAATAGTATTCTAAGACTATTATGTGATTTTTTGACACGTAATCATATATTTCAATTCAACTGGATACAATTCCGAAAGACCTCCACCGAGTAGAACGAAGCCCATTTACGTAAATAATTTTGAGGCCAAATTATACTAATTTTGAGGCCACATAATAACACTGAACACTGAGCGGTCAATTTTCTATGAAATATTTTTAAAAAATCTACACGTCATAGTAATACAAAATTTTTGTGTCGGACGCGCTCGCTTCACTCGCTCGCCACGCTAGATGCAAGAAACTACGTGAAAGAACAGTAAGACACCCTAGAACTCCACGTCCATTATTTAGACACAAGGAGCTACGGAGAGGAACAGCGAGACACCCTGAAACTCCACGTCCCTTATCTAGACACAAGAAACTACGGAGAGGAACAGCGAGACACCCTGGAAGTCCACGCCCGTTACCTAGCACAAGGGACTACGAAGAGGAAGATCTGGACGCCCTGAACCTCCACGTCCGTCACCTAGATACATGAAACTACGGAAAGGAACACCTGGACACCCTGGGTCTCCACGTCCGACACCTAAAATATGGGGATCTACGTCGAAACACACGCATGCGCGCGCTGCACACGAATGGCGGTTCTACTTTTCGTGCGGGCTAGGGACTTAATAATTTTATGCTGTTGTGAAGGCAGCCTTATATTATCTGAAAAATCAGTGTGAACGGAACGTTGACGGACAAAATGTGTTTGATTGTGTTGTCTATTGATGAATCGCCAGCGCCATCCGTCGTGTAGAAGGCAAAGCAGTCAGCGCCATCTGTTGTGTCAAAAAGTAAATGGACGTGCGAAGACGACGAAGACGACGACGGAACTGAAATAAAATGATCTCGCTCGCCCTCTCAATATGCCCTGATCTCGTACAGCAGGTTGCCTGTACTTGGCGTGAGACTCGACCGAGTCTCTTGATTCGGCCCTGATAACAACGTTGTTGGACAAGGTTCTCATTTTTCCATCAGGCATTCCTTCCCAATCAAGCGCTGACTGGGGCGACATCGGGTATGCCTGATAAGGCGTCTCCTACGGATACCTGATCAAGTCTCGATAATATATCAAGTATGCCTGACCAAATTTGTGCTCGAGTAGAGTTTGGCAGGTGACGAAATTAATTATATTAAAGGATCAGAAGAATATACCTTGTTCCAAGCTTAGGATTTCAAGACTTGGTTCCCAAGGCCTGGCTCAACCTTGGTCCAAGCTGGCATGTCAAGGCTTGGCATTTCAGAACTGGACCAAGCTTGGCCCATTTGTCAGCATTGGGAGTTCCTACCTGGGAATTATCCCCGTTTACTGAAAATTGTTATTTTTGGAAAGTGTTCGACTCGGCAGTTGCTAATCACAATGATATTGGTTGCTGAGTCGTTTTTGGAGGTCTTCGGGAGAGGAGGAGGGTCTGATCTTCTGAGAGCTCTGTTACGGTAACTTCGCTGCAGATATGCAGAGGTTTAGAGAATCTTCTCAGACACTGAGATCTATCACAATGATTCCTGAGTTCTGGAGAAGTTTTAGGAGGGTCCAAAGTGTCCAGACAGCTACTGATCGCAATGACTTTTGCTGCTGAAGTCCTTAGAGATTCAAAAGTGACTTTTTGTGGCATCCTATCAGCTCTGTTAGAATAACTTCGCTGCAGTGAATCTAAGAAGGATAGTATATTTCCTGATACTGACAATGAGATGAGACACCATGCTATATGAGATCTGGAAGATTCTAAAGATGAACTCCCACAGTTACAATATGATACTGCTGGCTGGTTTATTCAGGATTTCATGATGGATTTCCTGATTAGGTTGCTATTAATTTTAATATTTTAGATGTCCTTCTCCTTGTCGCCTTTCAATGTACACTTATGCTTGTCGTCTGATTGACTCAAATCGAATGAATCCCCAGCGCGAATGCCGCTGATTATATGCTAGAAAAGTGTACGTTAAATGTGGTAGGGGATAACGATTTTTCCTACCGTAATGTGGTAACGCTTATTTAATTTAATAATTCGATTTTAATTTTAATTGAATTTGTGGGTGAGTTAAATACCGGCTTGTTGGTATTTATATTTCTTATACTCGGCGCATACCCGTTGATAACGTCCGATAGAGTTTTGAATATTGAATATTTGTTTTGGTTATTCCTACTCAGGTGGAAATGTCGCTGTCAGCGGTTTACAACGATTTCTTAAAATCGAAGCGCGTTCAGCTCGTACCAAATACTCTTCAAAGCTGCTGAATAACGTATCTGGTAGAGTAGTAGGGTTACCATAGGGTTGTCTGCCAGTCTTAAAGAGACTGTGAAGGGTCTGGAACTCTTTTATCGTTAGATACATTAAGAATATGGTAGGGAGGTACATAAAGTAAAGAACCTAGGTACATGAAATACATGAAAAGGTCCTAGTCTATGACGCATAGACCATTACGTATGCGTGTACTCATGTGCTCGACTATTTAACACCGCACAACATTCTGAATATTGACATAAGAGTTAAAGATGTTTCTCCAGTACTATTGCAGTCAGCAAAGGCTCATGGAACACAAAGAAATACTTTCACTACTAAATAGTAAGCCAATCGATGAGAAATAAGACATTGCAAGGAATCTTTAATATTAAGGATTCGTTTACATGTCTGACAGGAGTCTGACGCTTTATTTCATTATAATCCCGGAGGCGAGTCTTTGCTCCGTCATGCTGGAATCTCTGGTAATTGTTTATTTAATTGGGCGGTAACGATTAAAATGCGGATCAGCCATGGATAAAAGGAGATCCCGAATGAAAGAGAAACAAGAATTGGATAACCGAGCAAGCGATAAACTAAATCAGAGGAGAGGAGAAGAGTAGAAAGTCCGATTATGATTATTTTGCTTTGGTGCCGCATCGAAAATGCTTTGGCCCTCAAATATAAAAGAGTCTCTATGGCAAAATAACGGATGGTCCAACCTTGGTTGGCTGTTTGTAGAATTTTAATTAGTCAGGTAATTTTAGAAAGCCTACTTTAGCCCGACTCGAAGTCTTTTCCGCGAGGAACCAGAGGAATGAGAGACTCGGGCCACAGTTGCTTCCATGTCAGTGCATGCTGCGCTGCTGCCCTTTTGGTCTGCAGGGTTGCAGGATTACCAAGCTGCAGGAGCGCAGTGGTGCAGAGGTGCAGTTGTACTGGCGAAAGAGTGCGGTCCTCAAGCTCCCTTGGTTCATACCGCAAAACTACCAACAGGCTGTTGGCTCCCAACTCCTAACTCGCGACTGGCAGCTCTACGTCAAGCAGCAAAGTTTGCTATGAAATTCACTTGTAAAAAGGAGTGAAAGCCACTCTTCTCTGGAGAAAAAAGCGAGTGTCAGAGAGTGTCTGCATGGGATCTTTCCCATAGAAATTCTAACGGACTGGATGTTTTGTATTTTAATACCATATATCTATAACTGGGTAAGAGTCTCGTAATTATACTTATGAGACGTCTATTGCACTATGGACTAAGTGTTACTCCTCGTCTACTTGCATTTTCGGACAGCTTATGTGTCGTACGTGTTTAGTTACGAATCGGCAATTAGAATTAGATGAAAAGTGGAAAAATAAGTAATATATGAATTACTCATACGTTTTGAAATTGAAGTCGTCTAGGTAAAAAAAATATTTAATATAGATTCATTCAGTAAATATTAATAATAATCAGGGTATTATTAACATAATGGTCTATCCTAACTCTTATCACGACGAAAAGGGCTTAGTTGGCGATTAATATAATCAACTTTACCAGCTTAGGTATCAATCCATCGTGAGCATCATTCAAATGAGGGTAACAGAGTGTGCTTAATCCGTCCGTCTGCTTGATGCTTTCTTCATGCAAAACTCCACAAGCCCATGACTATGGCATTAAAGTCAGATAAGCAAAGAGTTATATATACTATAAATATGTTTGTGGGATCTTATGTATTGACTGAAATTTAATACAATGGACATGATCTAACATAGCTATTATCGTTAATGGCATGGGTTATTAGTTATGTTATGTTATAGTGTTATCCCCACGGAAAAGATATATATTCGACGTATAATTTTGAATATATTATATATATAATATAATAATAAAATATAATATATTCTTCGTATATACGATATGTATGAAAAATCGCAAGAAGTTATATATTCAATATATATTGGGTTGGCAAGTAAGTTCGTTCGGTAAATTGTATTTCATTACACGTTAAAAACCGAACGAACTTACTTGC
>JARQST010000361.1:150294-194356 GCA_030142225.1 Pachycephus smyrnensis
CGCCGGCCCTCGGGCGCGTTCGATCACCCGCGGGCGTAAAGTTGTACTTTACGCCCATGGTACGAAAATAACTATTTCTTTTACCTTACAGATCCTGCCGTAAAATCGTGCGACAGTGCGATCGCGTCAAGCGTGTCTGCCGGTGCGGAAAGGCTACGTCATTCGATTGATACGACGATCATCTTTCTCTCAGTGATAACAACGATCGTGATGATGATATAAAGAAAAATACCGACATTAACCACCACATCCCGTTCGCATCCGAAAAGAAGATCGTGCAAGCGGCCATAATAGTCATTCGTGAAGTTTATCCGCCAGAGTGCGCTGCGATCTCGAAATCGATAACTCGGAGAGCTGCGATAACGAATGGACGACTCTAAGTTACCGCCAGTATCGAGAGAGGAATGAGAAAATGCGTAAAGACGAAAGCCGGAAGACTTCGTTCGAACGCCGTAAGATGGCTCGACCTCTGAAACTTCGTCTCATCCCAAACGAAGATCATCGCGTTGACTCCAGGCGCCGATCAATCTGTCGCTCGTTCTCACCATTCTCATACATAAGAACCGCAAGGATTATCACGCAATACCGAGGATGCCCTAATGTTCGATATTAATTATTGGGACTGATTCACAAGGTCCGATCAGTTCCTCGCGAGCATTGGGACTTAAACGTTGGACCTCAAGTCGACATCTCGAGCTTACAGTTAGATCCTATACGTACACAAGAACGTTTCCATGAGCTTCACCTTTGTCCGTCTGGAAGCAACTCGAAACGCGACGCTACTCGTCATTGTAGACTACAGCGAGAAATGGTCAACGAAGATAAATCTATGGCGATTAGATAACTCGTGTCCAGAGATAAACTCCAATTTACTCGTAGTCAGGTATTGTAGATCGTCGTAACTGCAGCTTGGCTCGTAACGAGGAGATTTTTATCCTCGAGACTTCCTGTTGCTAATTATTATTATTGTCAATCGCTCCTCGATTAAGAACAACGGTAAATAATCATTAGTTAAGGTACAGGTCTTTTTTGTGTATACACGTAGGTGCATATGTGGAAATACTCAGTCGTGAAGTCTAGGTTGATATATACAGGAGAGTAAAGATGAGAGTAATGAGATAGTCGGGTAAATAATTGATATGTGTATATATATATATCGATATATACATTTTCAGGTAATACGTCATTATTTACAAGGACTAATGTCCTCAAACGTCCTGTCTCTCATCTTAAAAGTTTGTTTCTGACGGAAACCGATCAAACGTAAACGAAGGGAACGCTCAGTGCGCTTTTCAAAGTTGCGCCTAAACTTCGAACTAGATGGAGACACTGTCGAATAAACTGTTTCGTAAGTTTGCCAAGTTGTACGTCATTATGGTAGACTCGTAGAACGTTAAACGTGGTCGAAGTAGTTGTATTGTCAAATCGTTCTTGCAAAAGGGATCCATTCGACCTTTCATTGCGTATGCATATCACTTACCGGCATTCGAAAATAATTTGTGACGTAAAAACCGGCGACGACTTCGAGTGATATACATTATCAATTTTGCATTTGAGGAAAAGCTGCACTGCCGCGCAGTGCTGTACTGCGAGCTAGACGTGAAAGAAACGGGAAGTGGCTTTGTGGAAGAGGAAAAAGAAAAATGTGAAAAAAGTAACCAAGCGTTTTCTGTACTTGTAGCGAGAGACCAATTGGTCCCAATTGGTTGCTAGGCGACGGAAAGGATGCAGCCAGCTGCATAATCGAGTGACTCGCGCATAGGTATATCTAGATATATGCATAAGACTTCAGAGCGCATTACGACTGGTTCGTTTCATGCCTTGGAGGGGATGTCGATTTTGGGATGAAATAGGGAAAAATCTACTGGTAGAAGGGTTATTTAGGTAATTAGGTCAAAATACCAAAATAGTTATTTTAGGTGTGTACTGTAACTGGATGTGTATGATGTCACGTGGATAATCCATTGCATAGGATATTGTAAAGTTTAAGGCGTGAGTGGTAATTTTCGCAATGGGATAGTCGTTTCGGTAAAACGTCTTATAATTATTGCTAATTTCTAGAGTGTAAAATCGTTGAGCACTTTAAGTGGAAATCATACGAAAGCGATATTACATTTTTGTTCGTATTGAAATACGAATGGATTTTGCGACGGGTGAATAATGCAGAAGTGCAGTTTTTCGAATGCGCTTTGACGCGTGGACTTAATGATTTTCGCTCCATATGCCGCGACGAAATAATTAAAATACGAATTAATGGTGTCGATGCATTGTTTCGCGAAGGTTCAAATTTGCTGGTTTAATCTACCGAATAATTCGATTTTTTGCATGGATCGTCGTGACCGGCAATCACAGTTATTATTCGAATAACAGTAACGGATGGTGATGCGCGAACGCATCGCCCGATTCTTTCGATTCGCGACGTTATGCGTTTGTTATCAGTTTCTAAGAAAAAAAAATCGACATCGACACTGCCGACTCGAATCGCGTTCTTACGAGTACAGTTTCATGCCTTGAACATTTTACACGGGGTTCGTAAGCTGAGACGTACCAACTGAAGTTAGCCTGTTCAATTGATGTTTATGAAAAAGATAACTTCAAGTTGTTGCATTTGAGCTGACTAGCCTTGTACGTATTCGGCACTGAAAACTGATATCTGCTTTTCAAAATACGTCATCTTCTTTGCTCGAATTAATCTTAACTGATATTACTCATAGCGAGATACGAGTTTGTTTAAAAGATATTTTTTTAATCGATGGACTCGAATAATTTTCAGCAATTAAAAATCCATTATCTGCTACTCACAAATGAAGTTTTAATTGTAATTGGAGTTACTCAAGAACTGTTTACTTCTGAACAATTTTATATGCCCATGCTAAAAGTCTAACTTATTTTAAAAGTGTCTGATTCGAAAGCAAGAGACGTGTTTCTATCGAACGCACGCAAAATTGGAATATTTCAATTTTGTTTTTCACAAAAATTTTACCATGGACCAATGAGAAATATTCTGAATTAGCGTGAAGCATCACCATCTGGATTCGAAGTGTCTCGTAGTTTTTTGATTGTCGCCGTTCCGAGCTAGAGGGCGTAAATTGACTCGTCACTTTGTCCTCGCGGCTCGCCCTATTATCCATTTTTTTTCTCTTTTCACCGGCTGTGTCGAGCGTCGGCGTTAACCAAATCCCCGGGGCTTGAAATTGATTTTCCTTGGAGCGAAAAAAGGAATGGCGAAAAAGTTCGGAACAGTCCGCTGAGGACTCTAAACTCAAAGGAACGCGCAACCGCGTCGTATAAACGTAAGTCGCTACGAAGCAGAGCGAAACAAAAGCCAACCACAGCAACAACAAATATGGATAAAATGTAAAAAAGAAAAATACTTTATGTAAAGGCAAAAAATATTTAAGAGGATTTAAACAAAAAAAATTTTAAGAATTACGAAGGGCAAACTCAGAGAAATCCAATATATGCCGCGTCGTATATGCGTGCGTCTAACAATGGACGCTGGAGAGACGCAGCCGACGCGATTCTTCCATTTGGTACATATCACCTCTAAATATACACATATTACATATACGATATACATTAATGTATTATTACTATCCGTAACAGCGTAACGTAGGTAGTACGGCGTGATTGCCACTAATTAGCATCATGCGTTAAATAATATCGCGCGACGCGTACACATAGAAGACTTCGGTATTTTGATTAAAGACAGAAAGAAAAAATTATTTTCTACGAAATTATTCTAGGGACGAGTGGTTGTCCAATGCGACGTGGCGTTACAGATTTATCAGATCATTACATCGATAGTAGAACCCGAAAAACCAAAGATCGACAAAGACCTATAACATTTAAAATCACCCCCCTCGTAAAAAGGACTTAAAAAATACAATTTCAATTTAATAAAAAAAAACGTTGTCATGGATCATCAACTTTGAATAACTAATTAAATACATAGAGTGCTTCGCATCATTCAAACGTAGTACATTAAAGTCACGAACGTGTCAACAGAACGACGTAATCGGTCATAACATTTGATTGACAACGGTGAATGAAAATTCATATACCGTAGTGAATGCTTATTAACAATGACTGTCTACGGGATAATCTGTAACGCATTCGCATAATGATTCGCCTATCATGGTATAGCAAAGTAGCGAGAACGCTAGATAAATAGAGGATTATATATATACAGTATAGGTAAACATAGCCTGTAGGCTTATTAGCGTAACCACGGCTTCTATAGTGTTAAGCATGCCCTTACATATCATTAGCAGTGGCCGTATACCCCATATAGAGTTGTTAGTACGCACGTAGCCCTAGAGTTAGTGCCTCAACTTTACGAAGAATGTTGAACGTTGAACGTTAAACGTTGAGCGTCGAGATTTAGGCGTTGAGCATTGAGCGTTGAGCGTTGAACGTTGAACGTTGAACGTTGAGCGTTGAACGTTGAGTGTTGAACGTTGAGCGTCGAGATTTAGGCATTGAGCGTTGAGCGTTGAGCGTTGAGCGTTGAACGTTGAACGTTGAACGTCGAGCGTTGAACGTTGAGTGTTGAACGTTGAGCGTCGAGATTTAGGCGTTGAGCATTGAGCGTTGAGCGTTGAGCGTTGAACGTTGAACGTTGAACGTTGAACGTTGAACGTTGAACGTCGAGCGTTGAACGAACAATACAATAAGTACCTATATACATTATTATAGTAACTACGTTAGCCTCAACGTACGTACCCGCGTACCTACGTTCCTACGTTCGTTCATTCGCTCTGATTGGCAGATCGGTCGCGCGACTGATCTGCAATGTCAATGATTGTCATCAGTCAATCCGCGACCGGCAGGTTTTTTGAAAACGGGCGACGATCTACCTGACTGCACGAGCCTCTATGCTGAAATTATTTTTGTACCTTATTGAAGTTACTGTCGAGCTCTCGCATCTCGATTTCGAGTAACATCAATCATTGATTGACTAAGGGTTGATATTGGACGACTTTCTATTCGATGCAATACGATGATTTTTTTCTTGTAGATATTTATTCTTTATTTATATACATGGCTTCAGCTAGTTTTGTGCATTGCCTTTGTGGAGATTTTTATTGTTTTCTTTGTGCAGCTTCTTTTGAGCGCATACGCAAATTCGGTTGTTCGATTCGTATTTAATATATTGCGATATTTTTATGGACTGCAAGCTGAAATTCATCGTTTCTGTAAATCTTTTTATACTATTTCTATGGTATGGAATACAATTAATGTAATGCTCGCGCGTAATGTTATTGAAGAATTTTTCGGGTTTTTATTTGAGTCGTGCGATAATCCAGTTACGTTCTAATACTCTCATACACTCTTTTGATTATGTTGAATTATATTTCGTATTATTTATATATCGAGCCTTAATAAGCTGAAATATATTACTAATGATATATCAAAACTTTCCGCTATATTATTGGCCGAGAATATATTTTTTTTTTCATTATCGAATTACCTTCACGACAAAAATTCAATTCTCGGTCATTCATACGTTTTTTTTAAAGTGTAACAGTATTATTCAGAGCAGATACAAAGAGCTATACTTTCTTCATGACGGAAAATTTGTGTTGATAATTTTCAAAATTAAAGTACATGGAAAATATATTGATCAATAATCCTAACGAGTTAACGGTGCAAATACGTACTGCTCTTTGGCATTGATTTCGATAGTGATTTTATCGAGTAAATTCTTCGATTGAACTTCGACCTCTCTTACGTGCATTTTCTAATTCTTTATAACTAACTACTACTCCCCGCTTATCAAGTCTCGGGCTTCGAGAAAAGTTAGTAAGCAAACAATGAAACGCGAGCTGGATCAACAACTTTAGCTTCCCTTTAAACCATCCTTATCTTTTATCTCGCGCGCTACCGGAAGCTCCACAATTTTCAGACAAATATCAGATC
This sequence comes from Pachycephus smyrnensis, assembly GCA_030142225.1. Lineage (NCBI taxonomy): Eukaryota > Metazoa > Arthropoda > Insecta > Hymenoptera > Cephidae > Pachycephus > Pachycephus smyrnensis. The sequence goes on from JARQST010000361.1 coordinate 156,217, forward strand.
TAGTCAGTTTTACTGGATGGCTATTGGTTGAAATCTAAGGATAGATGAAGCCTCGACGAATACACCGCAAAAATTTTACTCGACTAAACGCATCGAATTCAAGTATTCGAAGAAGATTCGCAAAACCGTTAAAAGCCGCTCTAAATTTTAAACTCAAAGCGACTGTCGCTTGATGGAAACGAACGGCAAGAATTTCCATTGAAAAACCGTCAAAGTTAATACACACACGTTTGCAATATATTGCTTGGGAAGTTTCTTCCGTTCGTGAATGCATGACGATTTTGATAAAATTCCTTTTCTCCGCTTTTATCTATTATTTAAATACAGTAAAGATGGCGGTTATGGCGAATAAAATATTTACGAAAAAAAAATCATTGGATTGTATTACGACTAGTGCCACGGTAAGATGAGAATCTACGCGACTGATAGGAAATTGCGATTTTCTAACTCCACGTATCGTTTTCACGTCCATTGACGTTCGTCGCGTCACGAGGATTCTAGAACTCGACGAGCTACGTAAAATACCTGCATCTTTTCTGTAGTTTTGTAGGGGCCTAAACGACGAGGACTTCTTCGTTGTACAGATTAACACGCACTGATTGCACAAAGCACTGTTTAATACACGAGCGTAGATTTTTTCAAGTATCACGTAAACAATCTACAATACCTTCGGCCTAGAGACATCCGCGCCATCTTGAAATTTCGGGTTTCAAGAAAGTTTCACCGCAGTACATAAAAGGGGAAGGTATAAACTACGATAACGGAATCTCCGCGTCTTCGACGTTTTCGTGGCGCGAAAAGGCCTTAAATTCAAATTACCCGCTCGAAGTGCAGATCGAGCTAACGAACGCGAGCCAGAAAAAAATATCCATTTCGTCGTATAAGAATTCGTAAATTTGCTACGAAAAATAAAAAGAAAGAAATATTGAAATAAAGAATACGCGACAAGAACAGAAACTTTTGTCCCCTGTCTGGGTATAGTATGCACGAACAATCGAGAAGCACGTAGAAAATGTCACTAGGAAAAATTCCCCTATGACTACGCATACGTATATTTTACATTGATAAAGACTTCCGCAGGGAATAAAAAAGATCTTTCGCAATAGTCGAAAAAACTTGCTTGAATCTTTGCCCCAAGCTAATCGAATCTCCTGAACATTATTTATTCCGAATTGAATTTTCTTTATTATATCATCTATTGAACGAACGCACCATGTAGGCAGACGTCTCCCGTATTACGCGAGCGAGATTAAACATAATATCGGGGGGGAAAAAAAAGCCAACACCCTTTGCCTTTCTGTAAATACACGAGAATTAAAAAAGGGGAAGATGAAAAAAGAAGAATGTGTAATAAAGGGGAGAAGAAATTTTCGTCGATCCTCGAGAACAAAGAACGACGCGTTACCCTCTGTTGGCGCAAAGCACAAACTAAAGTCACGCAATAGACATACGTACAAGGTGGTACCGGTATTGATTATTGGTACTAAAATATTCCGAATTATTGATACCGATATTAAGTAACAGTTACAGGTACCGGTCAACGTTTGCAGGGTATAACGTGGCAGTGTGCGGAGCGTTTAACTAGATTTTTTTTAATTATCCGTTAATAGATTTTTCTCTATTTTTTTTATTTCTTTTTTTCTCTCTCTCTCTCTCTTTATTTCTTTCTTTCTTTGTTACACTCATTTTCACTCTCAATTTCTGCCTATCACTCTGTCTGTGAAAACGAAGCCGACGATGTTGTCGCCCGTTCGAAATACCCTTGAGAGCACCTAGCGTATCGAGATGCAGAACACGATAAAACCGACTACACTAGATTAACGAATAAATTGGAATGTTTAATTAGATAATTAATCGGCTGCTATATTTTTCAATTTCCGTGCGCTAGGATCCGATGCTGTTCGAACGGTCTATACTCTACTGTGATGTGCTTTCCTTGTCTATTGTTTACTCAATGTGACTGCTTAGGATTATTAAAAGGTGTGAGCGCTTAATTGCAACGACTTGATTTTTCGTTTAATTCGATACACGTGACGTAACGAATTCGTAGAATTTTTACGGGAAATTCAAATTCTGTCTTTTGTTCTTATCGTTATTAATAACCTTGTATCATCCGATTGACGAGGATTCGTCTTAATGCGAAATTAAATAATTGATGACTTACTTGCCCGTCGGCAACTTGTTCTCGATAATATTTGACAATCAGCGAGATCTTATTCCTTCCGGTTACTTTGCATTTGATTATTCAATAGTTACGTAAAAATTTCTAATCGATTCGTTGCAAATAAGTTCACTTGAATCTAAATGGTATCTTCGGCCCGAAGGCAGTGACGGTTCGGTTGGCCACGACCCGTTTCATCGTATACGAACCCTTATATGTTTTTTAAATGACTTATTGGCGATGGACAATCATCATCGAACAGCTGCGACCACATTGATTAGAACTTGCAATTACGCAAGTTCGTATCGACAGACTTTCGCGTCATAATATTAATCGCCTTCGTTTGATCGCAGCAGAAAAAAAAGTTTCGGAAACGACGCGCGTTTAATTCGAATTCAGGTCCAATTAACTGTAAAATATATAATATTTATCGCCAATCATTTCATTGCGGATAAATAAAATGACGACGGCTGCAGGAGATGATAATTGGATCTCTCTCGAAAAACATATCTGTCTCCACAAACTATACGTTTGTCACTGTCTACCGAGCAAGGATACAAGACTACTATATTCCTAATGCATAAAACTCGAAATCATAATTTTCTAACAACAAATTAGAAAAAAAAACATTTGGAAACTATGGCATTCGCGTTTTACGTCGAACGCAAGAAAAGGAATAATCACTCGAGCGACAAATACGAATATACGTATATCTAAATAACAAAGTATACAAAAACAAAAAAAACGTCGAATTAACGTCAAAGCACAGAACAAGAAGAAAAGAAAATGGACGAATTTCGTCAAAACGATGAAACGGGAGTTGGCATGGCGTCTGGTGTTCCTCACGACTCCTTCTATATGAAGTCAATGTAGATTATATAGTATATAGACCTTAAATGTATCGTATCGAATCTGTAAGAAGCTGTACATATACGTATATAGTTTGAAAAAAAAAAAGAGAAACAACAAAACACGTGTATTTCCGTTTAAGCCTGTATCGTACTTGTCATTTCTATAGAGCGACGAATTTTTCCTATATAAAATATAATACAGCAAACGTTGGCGCTAACGAATCGGCTTGCGTTATGCGAATCCTAATGCATCCGCAAAGTTTAGCCTCGCGAATTCACAATGGGAGAAGAAAACTTTTTGTCCTAACTACAAAAGCCAAGTCATTCCAGTATCCAGCCACCTTCTACCTACAACGCCTTCTGTGACCTTAAAAGCACTGTCTCTCCTGAACCATTTCAAATGCACTGTACATAGCAGCAAATGACTCTAGAGACACGAGAGCAGCTTCTGTGCTCAGATGAAGATCTCTGAATAACGTATGAGCGAATAGTCTTCTGCTACTTTTCCTCTCTCTCTCACTCCCTGTCTTTCTCTTATTCGTCATACCTCTGAGTCCCCATTTCTGTCTCTCTTGTGCAACTATAAAATCTGCATCATTGATCCCGTTCGTTTATACGTGTATATATATATACACCTTACGTGCATCCTATCTTTTATGTATCCTTCACCTGTACACCTGACAAGTTTATATTATTTCGTGGAGGGGGGCAGTTTGAATTGTGCAATTTTCCGTAAGACGTTTCCTTCTCGTCGCGTGAGGCTGTAAGGAGGAAAATAAAATGAGAATGAAAAAAAGAAAGACGCATTCGTGCATCGAGTTCTGTTACACGGATACATTATACGCTGCTGAATGCATTCTTCTTCTTGCACTTTTATGCATCTTGGTGCATACACTGCATAGCTTATCCTGTGAGTGCAATGGGAATATTTACGACAGGCGCGACGAAGGAATACGGCAGAGTAAATGGGAATGAGGAATAATAGAAATTACTATGGGCTTGGTCCATGTAGAAGATTCATAAAAAAAACGTTAGCAGCATCCTTGCATTTTTAATCAATTGTTTATCCGTAGAAACAAAAGACGGTCAAGTGTAGCAATTTTCAGTATAAAAGTAAGTCTTACGTTCAGCACAGAACGAATACGTCGTGTCGCGTAAATTTTGTAAAAAGAAAAGAAAAAAAATCTATTATCCCCACTCTTGAATCACGGTATGAAAAATTACTCTCTTACAAAAATAACCATCCACCTGTATCAAGCAAGGGTTCAAGAACGCCAAGCCATAAATTAGCCTAACGTTTGTATGCGAACTAGAAACTGCGAAATGCTCCTGTCGTTTATCTTTTAAAGTGTCGCGCGTCGCTCCGTTGATTCTCTTCTCTCATTGGCCGAGACGGAGAGTCTTGACGCGTGACGCGTACGACAGTAAGATTTTTCTATACCCGATGAGAAAGAAGATAGTTGAAGAGAGAAAGACGAAGGAAAGAAAAAAAAGAAGATGATACCGTACGTAAGAAAAAGACAAAAAATTTTCTTTCGTATTCTTTCCTTTTCCTTTGTTTCGAGTATCAACGGTCCGGGACCACTTTGCGATTTATGCCACGTACAATACTTAGTCAATTATCGATCGATCGTCAATGATCTATGCGTAGATAAACTTTGGCGCGTAGACGAGATCCTTACATTCCGCTTCGTAACGTCGCTCGATCGTTTCTCCAAGCGAAAGAATAATGAACTTTTATTTTCATTAGAGCGTCGTTTTCACGGGCGACCGCGTCCGTACGCGTTAACGCCCCAAAGTCTAGCTACCGGGTGGTCCGAAATACAATTCGATAAAGTCTCTGTCTCTCTCCTCACACGTATTGCCTCGTCCGGCGACAAAACTCTCGCCTGTCCCTTTTCTACGATTATTTGCATATATAAGAATTTGCGAAAAATTACGAAAAACTTCATTATCATTTACCGTCGCTTGCGATACGCGTCCGAAGCTTTTCTTTTTCGACTGAAAAGATTCGCGACGAGAAGTCAGCTTGTTTCTGTCGCCGGAAAACGATTATTATTATTATTGTCGTTGTTATCATTATTAACGATCCTTATCGCGCTACTCCTAGCGTGACGATTTTTAATCCAAGTACAGATACATATATACCGTTTATGCTACTCGTACATCCTGGATCGATTAATATTTATCAATTATCGCTGTTATCAGTTAGTCAATTTTACGACCGATCGGCATTCGATCAGCGATCGAATCAACGATCGAATCAGCTATCGATCAGGGATCGAATGCCGAGGGCCGAGATGCGGAAAGCGTTTTTAAAATGGACACCAGTGAGATCAACGACAGTTAACAAAGAACGCGAAGACCGTAGTGCATCGAAGATAGCAACAAATCTATTGATAACGTTATCACGTAAATATTTCGAAAGGTACCGATGCACGGTGTCCATTACGAAAAACCTTATCAAAGTGTAAAGTCAAACGAAAATAATAATAACAACAACAACAACAACACGAGCCACACTGACACGTAATATAATAATAATATAATAGCCTTCGAAATAGCAAAGTAGAAGGAATCATCGGTGTGCTATTAAAGAAAGAACAAAAAAAAGAAACAAAAAAAACCTGTAATATCTCAATCAAGGGTTGCTTTGCTTTTACCAAACGAGACAAGAAGAAATATTACGTTAAATGTTGTTAGGTTATATATAAATATTATAAATGTTACCGTTGTATGTAATTATTATCTCAAGCTATGTAAAAGACATGACTGTAGTTATCACGAATAAATTATACGATGATTACTACGATACCCTTGGAGACGATAAAACGATTTAAAAAAAAACCTCATTGTCACCTTTTTTTTTAATATCTCCGACGGTTTCCGTTATCATTATCATTTCATTGTTTAGGATTAACTTTATCCGGATAACGAATTATCTCCTCGACCTGTCATCAACGCTGTCCTCATTACCATTACTGCTCGCATGGTCATTACTACGAATGAATAAGACAGTCATCGCACTGTCATCACCTTTATCCTTTCGTTCAACTGCGTACATTATACTTCGATGATATCACGCCGATGCAAAGGAGTCTGAGACTATGAATTATTTATGCCTCGCTAATCAATATCAATGCTTGGATCCCCGAACGGTACGATATTCGCATTCCACCTTTAGCATACGCATTCCCTATGGATCATTACGTATAAGTGAGTCAGTCATCGTGACTAAATTCGATTTTTCGCATTCCACGTGATAACGGCGTAAGGACTTAAGTACAGATACAATTACACGTATAGTAATATAAAGACAAAGTGATCGATCAATAAAAAAAAAAGAATAAAACTCAACGTCACAATTTATTTGTGAAACTTGCAATTTTGGGTGTTCGACAAAAAAAGAAGAACAAAAATATGGAATCCTTTATAATAGTTTCAAAATAATATGCAGTCGCTTGGTAAATGATTCGTTTTATACGTTTCGTATAATTTTGCACGTTCACTTGTTAGGGTTTCGCGGGTACGCGCATTTCCTCGTGATCGAGTCGCGTTAAACTTCGACAGTTCCGTTTTAACGATCGGTTACGTAATATCAGCGGAAATTACTATTGCGCATAAATTACAGTCGAATTAATTGCATAGGACGATCGTGGTAACTGTAGTACCGTAGAAATCCACCAGGTGCGCATAAGAGTTAACGAGGAGGTGGAGTGGAAAAATGGGGTAAACGGTGGGACAAAAATATCGAAACTGGGTTAACCGAGTTAGTGAAGCTTCTGAGGTTATATATATATATACGTGTATATATATAGTATATGTATATACTATACAGATAGATAAATACATATATGTCATTTCTTTACAGTCTCTCTACTCCGGCGGCCCGATTTGATAACGGAAACGCAAACCGCACGTGTTAAGTAGGTTATTCTTATCGAAAGTGGCAAATGCCAGGGTGGAAGTTCGTACTTCTTCTTGGAATATTCTTGGAATAACAGTTCCTTTGAAGAGGCTCCACGTTGTCCTCGAGTAATGGAACTATCTTTCCTGTTACTAAAGAAAATGCACCCTTAGGACGAAATCTCTTGTAGTATTTACCTGCTGCGTGATACCAGCGTGTATATATATATATATCCTTGTCAGTTCACTCGATGTAGGTTGCAGTCTAACAAGTAGATTTTTTTTCTTTTTCTTCCATTGTCTCTTATTTTACTGTCGCGTGCTTAGACTATCATTTTTCTTCCGTGGTTTCAACCCTTGGATCGTTCGTAGAAAGGTTTACCCGTGATAGTTTTTTTTTAAAAGAAAGAGACAACGCCTCGACAATTCCATAATGCGCGGTGGCGGCCATTTTTGTTTCCTTTTCTTTTCAAACTTGACGAACGCCGTCGTAAATCATCATTGTCAACCGCTCATTTTTACAATGACTATTTACGTGGTCGCGATAATTAAGATTTAACGATTATCCGTATTGATACTTGTGAATCGATCCCGCAGGGAATAATCGTGTCAGTCATTAAGGATGAATGAGACCAAATCGGTTTAGTTAATAATCTGGGATAAACAGACTAATAGAGTTACGGTGCCGGATAACTGTAGAGCGGAAAAATACTCCTCAATCGTATAATAATATCGTTAAACTCAAACGAATCCATACGGTGATCAACGTGATCGCAATTTCGGTGCATTATCGGATAAAGCGAGTTTCGATAGGTTAGAATAATTTTGAATGTATACTTTAGACAAAAAAATTGACGAATTTCGTATAATCACAAGAAAAAATTAATCCCTCGCGTTATCGCGGCTCCGCAGTGATTATACGTTGTGTACATAAATAATCGATAACCATATTTACTTTATTATAACTTTACGGATAGATAGATAGCCAATTCTAGTGTTTATTCTACGAGGAATCGTAATTAAATAATTGCTTTGATTAGCCACTACTAGATGGCAGCACAGTAAGTGACCGCAACAGGAGGAAATCCTTGTTCGACCTAATGCTAATTTGAAAAACCACTAACGCCATTCCCGGGTAAAATGGGTTTGTTGATGTTTTGCGCTGCGTTTGGATACAGGCCTTTAGGCTGATTTACATTAGAAGACGTAACGCAGGTAGGGATTCTCAAGGAGAGTTCGTATCTCTACTTGTATCGTCGTACTATTATAATTTTATGATTTACAATCGTCATCCTTCCTTCCTTCCTTCCTTCGCTCTGGTCGTCTTGATTCAACACGGTTAACAATGGATTGAATAAACCTACGTTGGGTAGAGACGGTTAATCGAAGCACGTAATAATTCACAACGGTCCTCGAGTGCGATAAAAAATAAAAACAATAAACTCAACCGCCTCTTTATATTCGAATTACAAAGGATGGAGGACAGGTCGCCTGGAATGAAATTTCCATTAATTGACAATGAGTCATCGCGATGACGAATGAGTTTCGATGATTTTCTGTCTATCCATTAAAATATTTCGCTTACGATAATTTCAATGTCGCGTCGTACAGTGCACCGGGTAACGCGTGTAACTCGGAGTCTCTTGTTTACAGAAAATTACTTGAATTATTCAAATTCCTTTCCTAATGATCCCAATTGCATACATAGCCACGATATCGGTAAGTACAAGTCATCAAGGTATGATAAAACAATCATGATCGCAGTATAACCTTAAATTAACCATGTACTTTTTGTATAATTTTTCTCGTTCGGATATTTAGGTTTACAAATAAACCACGACAGTATATCAATAGATTTCCAATATCACTGTCTCTCAGTGTTATATATATACAGACACAATGTTATTTTTGAGCATGAACAACAGTAAGATTTTATCCCATCTTTATTGTTCCTCTCAGCTCGCCCAAAGACTTTCGATCAATCGATAACTTTGTTATGCGTGGCTCGCGTGGAGAATTTATCGGAAGGAGTGGAAGCGCAGCAAAACGAAAGCCCAGCAAAACGAAAGCCCAGCAGCGTGTGATGCTGTGGGGTGTAAAAGTTTCGAGGATCACGATATTTTCTACTTGGAAAACTTTCTTTTTTACGCCGGGGCGCAAGAGAGGTGGGGGGTTAAAACATAAATAGGAGGAAGGCGTCAGAGGGATGGGCCGAGAGACACGGCTAATGTCAAATGACAAACTTACCGAGCCCGTCCATCGTCCTGAGCCATAACTCCGCGAAGGACGGAAGTTTCTCGTGCGTTGAACTGCCTTGAGAGACGAGAAATGAGAATGAGAAAAAAAAGAGTTAAACACAACCGCCAATGACAAAGACGTAGAAGGGAACCTCGCTGGGACGAGTGAAATTAATTTTGAAAAAAAAAAACGGTATTAAAAACAGATTCGCCAAAACGACCAGCGAACAAGTGCAAGAAGAACATCCTAAGATATGTCATTGGCACAAAGATCCGACGTTTCTACGACTCCTTTTAATGTATCCGGCATAATGGATTCTCTCGTTCAATCAATAACCGTCATCCAATGCGTTTTGAAAAATTCGAAAATCGCGGAAATTCCAAAATTTTTATCATTCGTCGTAACGAGCAAAAACCTGCGACGCGTATACGTAATCCAGTCGTGAAAATCGTCCTCTGTTACTTGTAATTAGGAAATAGAAACCGGACTTAATGGTTGTGATAAGGGTTGACCACGGTATCAGCTATTATCTCATAGTTATTGGCGGGCGAATTGAGACCATACTATTCCCCTGTATATATATATTCCAATCTTTGATGTTTATATATATACACACACGTACAAGTACCTAAACGTAGTCTGGATTCGTATACGCACTGTGTTAACGTTGGTTACGTAAACGCCTATAGTCCTGGGAAGGTGCGGAGTTCAGATACTGAACGGAGCACGTAAAGAGATAATGAACGCATTAGGAGAGCGTGTTTGTTACCCAAGCGTCATTAAACCAGGCCCGGAGGTAATGTATTAAAAGCGATCTCTTGGTACCTCGATCCTGCATTAAGCATCCCAGCCAGTCGCGGAAGAAGGGCGATATTTTCATTTGCTAACTTACCGACTCACCCTGTTACTACGATATACCGGGTGCATGCATTTTCAAGTGGAGTACAAACGACTTTTGAAAGTCCATAAAAAATAAAGGAAAAAGTCTCTCGCGCGTTTATTTCCCATGCGACAATGATTTCGAGACGCGTCCGAGGAAAAAAAAACAGATATAGCTATGAAGATCCATTATAATTACACGCGTCCAGCTTTGCCGAGATCATTGGAGAAATTTCGAAATTAATTTCACGATCATTCTTTACGCGACGATTCGGACGGGGAATGATTGCTCAATGTTAATAAAGTTTGGATGACGATACGCATTTCAGAAGAAGACCCACGTGGGATTGTAAGAGGAGTGACTTTAATGATTGAAAATGATGAGCGTGATAAATAATTGTTATCGCATGATTTTTTTCTCATATCTATTTTTATATAATTATATTTATCTCTGTATATTTTAGTATACTGATATTACTGTTATGCGATTTGTCATTTTGATCGTAAAGTATCCGGTCAATAAGCATCAGGGTCAGGACAGTTGTGAAACGAAAGATGGCCGAGATAACTGCTCCTCTGCAGACGCTCTCGCGCGACTCTGGATCTTCATCTCTGGCTTTCACGGTGGCAGTTAGATCTCCCGGTGCCGACTGGTTCGACCGGATGAGAATCGCGACCCCGAAACACAAAGTTGGCTTCGTAAATCCTCAGCTTACCGACCCTGACGAAATTACAAGACAGATCCGCGTTAACTCTTCCTTCCCCTCCTTTGGATTCATATTCACGCAGCATCCATATTCGAACAACTCGCAGGGTCCATACGACGATACTCGAAGAGACGAGCTCGATTTAGATAAGCTTCTCGTACAGAATTATATAGAAATAATTGTTTACATGCATTTCTAGGATCAAGGAGTGTCGTAATGATTCCGCTGATAAAGAATTTTTGGCAAATGATTTCATAGCCAGACTCCCTGCCTCTTGCTCGCGCGAATAAGTTTATATTACGACAGTATGGAAATCTTTTCGTAATCACGACTCTCTCCGTTAGTGGTTGGAGAAATCTATTAAAAAAAAATAACAGATTTAGAGGAAAAAAAGAATTCGACATCGAAGATTCTCCCAGTCCTTAATGCATAGTCATTTAAGCATCAAGCTATTCGTTCCGAATGATATCATATCAGGTTGTCTATTTTTGGCGCTTGCTAAATCCAGGTGCTACCATGTTCGAAGGTATCATATGTATAGCGCGTGAATTAATCTTTTGCGCTACAACCGAATTCATGGATACAGTGAATTTGTATAATGAGCATAAATTAAGTATGTTATTAGTCAGGCCCTGAGGATTCGATCCGCTTCTTGCTACTATGCCAAAATTTGAACGTGTCAAATCTTCTACGTGATATCATACGTATTGATAGATCAACGATAAATACCAGTGGGAATAACGATGAAATTATCGAATTTATTTGTATCCCTCTCCTGAGGATTTAATAGGACCAGAGCGACCGGTTGGATTTCCGGATCATTCAAATTCTAACACTTGGCAAGCCTATGGATTACTTCGAATCATCGATCCATCACTGATTCCTTGGTTGAATGAATTTTACTTTTGGTTAGGCTTTCGTAAAGTAGCGGATACGTAGAAATATATATATTTTTTTTCCTTATACCGCTTCGATTCTACGAGCTTTCTGAGAATTTTAATTCACGGAAATTCTGATTTCTCACGTTTAACATATATTATATAGTCAAATTTAATTATCGTGTATATATCAATTATGCTTAATTACCTGTCGCAGAGCATTGTACGTAACAGAAACTCGATTTACAATTGCGATAAAAAATATGATACAATAAAACTGTGATTGGAATTCGATTAGCGTGGTTTACTACAAATTAACAGGATATAGCCAAGTCACGATATCATTTCTATCTAAAGCGTTCATTTGGATATCGAAGCTGTTATCAGTAACGTGAAATAATGGAATAACAAAATCTCGACACTGCGATAAACGAGTACGAGATTCTCATAAATTTATTCGGCGAAAGAAAAAGAAAAAAAAAGGAAAAGAAACGATAAATGATCATTAGGAAAAATTATAAAAATTTCGAAATCTGTCAGTGTCAGGTACATCTGAATATTCAAGAGGTAATAGGGTGTCGGGCGCACCCATGGACCCTCGATTCACAGTTTTTTGAATATGAACCAAAATGAACTTTCTACTCGTTACGAGAGTCCCCACTGTCTCTTCTGACTCTCATTAATAAAGAGACTCTCGATCTCTCTTCAACCTATTAAAACTACTTTCAATATATATAATATCCACGTGTCAATCAAACCCACGAATAAACTATAATTCATTAATAAATCAGTAGAGAATCTTAGCTAAAACAATGATTGGTTCGGTAAGAAAGTTTCAAAAATTCTAAAAAATTTCGTTAAACGTACCAAGAGGTTAGGTTATTCATTCGGACCATTTTGTCGGTGACATTAGAAGCCGTATAATACATATATATATACATGGCATGCCTAACTACATATATACGTATTGGCGTTTGATTACGAGCGCGCCTTCGAAAAGACGAGGGGACCGTTCAGTAAACGAGACCCATTCATAAATTCCACTTCCGACACCGCCACTCCCAGTGGTTCTCACGCTCCTCGTACATACAAAGAAGAATTGGGGAGAAGTATAAAAAAAGATGAAAAGGAAAGAGAAAAAAGGGAACTACGCATAACGGCGGCGAAAGACCATTGAAAAATGCTCGATGATCGGTGACCGAGAGACGAAGCCATTGAACGAGCTTATTGCGATGCTCTGGAGCATCCTGAGTAATATCTATCGGTACCGTTCAATAACTCCATCGCCCGTGCGCTTTTTCTGCATCAGACAAGATGGCCGCGCAACGACCGTGTCCTACTTAACGGTTTGCCGAAGATAAATTCGAAAATCGCCAAAGAGCCGATCATCAATCGACTCGTTTTATATAGTCGTTCGCGGAAAAGAGCGACGTCCATAAATTCAGTGTTCCAATAACGTATTACCTAACCTAAGAGAAACGTAACCTGAGACAAACCTAACCTAACCTGTCCACCTGGTATATTACGCGTGGCAAACGAAATTAAAATACTATTATCAGATGGCGCGATAAATCGTTATAATTTTTATACTAAGAGAATTGCCCTTTCGTCGATTATAAACTCGGCGAACGACAATTTACCGTTTGGCTTTCATTTTGACTGTGGTTATTACTGTTAGCAGCAACGTGAAACCAGCGATCTTCTTGACTGTTGGTGACAGTAGAGATAACCGATGTGACTTCTTACTGGGATTGTATCTCGTTCTCTTCCTTATCTTTTTTCCCTGTCTGTCCTTCTCTTGAATATCGCCTACCAGTTCGCGGCTCGTACACCAGCAGCACTGTCAAAAGCAAGACAATTTTTCGCATCTGAATTTCACGGGAACAAGTTTTAAATTTCCATAAATTAAATGGTCTTATCCGCTTAGCCGGGGCTTCGTCTTCTGGTGTCCTCACTTTTCGCCTCGCTCTCTGAGGACTCGCCTTACCAGACATATCGCAGCTTCCATTCTTTATTTGTCTTTTAGTCCTTGCACTCCGTGACAGAACGACGGCGAATGAGGTCGACTACTGTACGCTGACTGAATTAGACGGCTGGGACTCGTCGTTGCAGCTAACGAAGAAGATAAGAATAGATGATAATTACACTCGAGAAATTAAACAGTAATACACTTTCGCGTTATCTATCGTAACGTAAATGTCAGCTGAATATTACGAATGTACGTCCAGGTATAAGATAGTACGTAGAGACTGTTGACTGTAATAAATCGCAAGAAAAAAAAAGAAGTACGAGTAAAAAGCGTCTAAAGATGCGATGCGAGAGTTTTGCAATTGAAAAAAAAATTTTATTGATTGGTCTAGACTGCCAATATTGACTGAGTTCCACGTTACGAAAAAAAAAAGAGACAAAAGAAATGAAAATATTACAAAATTATAATTAACCGTAACGTCAAAACATCGTTTGACCAACAGTGTCAAATAGTGTCATAGGTTAATTTTAAGATATCTCCAGATATGGAAAGTCTCGCGTGGAACTGTCCTCGCGCATAAAATATTGCTTAATAGCGTCGAATGTCCCTGTTTCCGCAAATTTACAATGCAAACTCGACGATTGCGAAATACGCTCGCACACCTAGTATGCGAATACTACGCGAAGAGAAGGAGACCAATGAATGGACGTCGCAAGGATCCATGAGTGAATGCTTTGGTATTGGTGAGCAAACGCTGAATGGTTCGGCAAGTTTTTTATTTTATGATTGCTCATCGCAGTCCGGCATCTGGTCGATGAATTTACCAGACCGTCCGTCTCCGTGGTCCCGAGCCACAGAGAAATGATAAACTTTTTAGCCTGTCGGCCTCAAAATGGACTTTTCATTCGAGCATTTAGCCCCGGGCTGAACTGGCGACCCCTCCCCGCTTGCCACCTTTCCCTTTGCCCATCTTAATCTACATTTACATTAACACGCATCACCGGATATTTTTTAAACTTTGTTCCTAACGAAGACCTTGTTGTACTGTTCCTTATTGACGCGAGTTATCAAACGTGGATCACGGGTTGGATAAAAGTGGAAAATAAATATTTTCTATTCGCTATCGTATACGAGACGTAGTTGGTATGGGTTTTTTAATTATATTTTAATATTAATATATACTCGATAGATATAATGATTCGACTGATACTCCTTTGCTATGAAATTAATACATATGGATAACAGGTAATTGTATTTGTTTGGATTTTATTAAATATATTTTTGTGTATATGGTGGGTTAGTAAAAATCCAGCATAGTTTTTTAACAGATGTGTCACGTGTAGCATTGTTAACATAAGATGCATCTAATCTGGTAGAATAGATCATGAGGAAAAAAATAGATTTTTCAACGCAACCAAAAATTATTGAATGAGAATTCGATGCGTGGAACGTATAACCTGATATCGTGGGCTTTTTTTTGTTTGTTAAATTAGACTGATGATTAATCATTGCTTCTGGCTAACATAAGCCATCCGAAGTAGACAATAGGTGAGTAAAGGTAATGACACACACGGTTCAAAGGTCAAGCGCAAAATTGTAACCTGAAAACGAGACGAGGTTAGATTGTTATCGATTTACACTCGTTTCATTGATCTTTTACGATCTTGCGTAATAATCTCTAAGGGGTATGCAACGAGATAAATCAAAAGATATGCGATAATTAGTAATCGTCTATCGTTTTAAATCAATTTCTCAATTACAATATTCAAATTAGTTCATTAGATTAATCGTATGCATACGATTAAATCTATATCATTAATTCATTCGAGATAAGCATCTTGTGCTCCTGATCTGTAATTATAGAACGTGCCAAGAACTTTAGTCGGCTTTGTCCAGAGAACTGAACTTTCTTAATGATAAAATCAATCAGTAATACAGATTAGTAACGATGAAAATTGGATCTGGGATAGATTTCGAAACTATTTTTATTACGCCAATAGACCTGATGATGTTTTTACCAGCCAATAAACAGCTGTAAGCATAACCTGGATCAACGTTCTTAACGCTTTATCGTGAATGTTATCAAATTTTAAATATCACCGCAGGATATTGATACAAAACTATCATATAGTTCCGCTTAGATGTTTCTTTCAAATATCTGACATACCTGTCAGTCACATTATCAGAAAGTTATTTAATTCAATTATAAAATATAACATAATAAATAACACACGAAAACTTGTTAATCATCATTAAACCAACATTCGATGCATTGACCACAATTGAAATCCGTCATGGACTTTATAAATTAAGCTGATACAAGTATCATTTGTAAATTCATATAACCTAACCCTAACCTAACCTAACCCTAACCTATCCTAACCGTGAACGACAAAAACCAAAAGTAAATCTCCACTGATAATTATCAAGACCCAGGGCACTCGGTTAATATCTTTATAATGTGTTTGGACAAATCGAAAGTCGCGACCGGATGGTTTTAAAGGAATGTCCACGAGGAGCAGACTAAGCGTCGCCAGGTTGTTTGATCAGTTTGGAGATAATTACGATTTATATACACAAACATAAACTGACCTGCTCACTTTCAATCTCCAGACGAAACGTAATGGCAGTGCATACTAATTCCCACTGATGCACGTACGTATATGCACATTTGATAGTTGCGACATTACGTGCTCGTAAAGCATAAGAGAAGAAGCATCCAGATATCCATTTTATTCTGGAATAAGAAGAGTTTAAGGTGCGCCCAGTGAATTCGCTTTGGAGATGCGATCGCTTGTACTTTCACTGACAGTGAGAACTGGTATGACCTCGACTGCTTGCGCCCTCCACGTGATACCGATACAAATAATCATTCCACGCCCGCGGCGATATCAATGATTTCTAGGGACGTTACGTGCTTACGTTTCTGCAGGTGCTGCAAACCTCGAATCCTAACCCTGACGAGCGGCCGAGCGTTTCCTGGTAAAACGGATATAACCTCGTCTGCTTGAAGCTGTCTCTGCGCATGCGCGACCGTTACAATTTGAATATGAGATTCTCTTTAACGAATTTGAACTGAAGAAATTTCCGAGGATTATAATAAATTATCTTTGGGAAATATGGATTACGGGTATTCTTTATCGTAGGTGGATACTTGTCTAGTATTTTCTGATCTACCGGATGCTATTAATGAATCGTGACCATGTCAAAGTTCAAATGTTTATTTTCAGAATGAACCAGATGTGGAAGTCCAGAATAAATTCGACTGGCTACGATATAGTCTCTTTTATTGCAAATAACACCGCGGCTCTAATTCAATTACCTGGCCCATCGATTACCTAATGGTAAATATAATTTATTCGATTTTAGCACGTAATTCATTATACCACTGTGACGCGTGCAAATTATTCGCGCCAACCCGACAAATGGCATTTAAATCCGAGTTCGTCTGGTAATAGAACGTTGACCTGGCTTTTGTAAAGCATTGATTTTTTTATCACGAGTTAAAAAGTTGTACAGCACTGTTTCGTATGTAGACTGTTAAATCTTTCGGTCTTTTTCAATTATACCAACCACTTTTATCTGAATGATACTAATCACTAATTCTCAAAGGCACAAAAGCATATTCACCCATAGCACTCAAACTTGCGTACGTCATATATTTAAAGGAAGAAGTATCAGAAAAATATATATAAAACGACCAATTTGGGTCAATGATAAAATATTAAACAAATGCTCAGTTACTAGCTAAATATCATGACTACAGTGTATCCCATACTTCCAGTCTCGCCAGACGAATAAATGCAAAATCAATTAAACAGAAAGACCTATGGAAACAAAAAAGAGAAAAAATGATGTTAAAAAAGAAGAAAATGAAGTGATATAAAAAATAAAATAGTGGAAGATTCTTTTGTGAAAAATTGCTTAATCTCCGTAAAATCAAGTTTCTCCAATTTCATTTCCATGAAAGGGATCGTCACGTTGATCCCAAGTAATCCGAATGGAGCTGATTAAGACGCGTGCAGTAATCAACCCTGATAATGGCCGTGACTGGTCAAAAGGATTACGCACATGCATTCGCACACAGTTATGCATACGTTACTCAGATTAAGGCTTAAGTTCCCACTTTGAAATTTGGGCGACACATCGATTGGCACGTATCCTTGAGCCGTCACGATACGATCCATCGTACATCGACGTTCCTCCCCACCCAGCAATAATCTTATATCCTTCATTAATAACGTCTCAAATATAAATCGATCGACGTGCATGCACACGTTGACTTTCGAGCGTGTAAGATCTCGCCGATAATTTATTGCCGAATAATCGATCGGTGCTCCGAAAATAAAACCAGTTAGGATTTTTATCATTTAAAATAATGTACGACGGGATCGATCCTTGTTGAAAAAAGGATTTAGTATATTTCATAATTATGAAAGCGGCCAATTTATATATTCAAAATGTCTCCGAGAAAAAAGAGCGATGTTTTTGCTTTTCTATTAAATATTTTTAATTTTATATGCAAAATCGAGATGAGACCAGTGGTGCTTTACATGGCTAATAAGAATGGAGATACGTTGGAATACTCGAGAGAGGTTAATTTTTTTGTAAAAACAAAAGAAAAAGTGTTTGTTTCGTTAAATGATGCACCGTGACGAAAAAAACTATTATACGTTTAAGGTAAAGAAAAAACCTAATGGACTTCTTGACTCATCATTCGATATCATGACGATCACCCTGCGAACGAATTTTAGAACTTGTAATTTTACCTTATTTTCGCGTATTCGTGTGGTGGATTAATATTTTCGCTATTTTTCGAAAATATCGTCCGTTTATGATATCATATACAGGCCGTTGTAAAGCGGCAATGCTTTGATACGACAGATACGTAATTACGGAGAAAAATGGAAGGGGAGATATATTTTATTTTATAATTGTTGCAATTAACAGTGCTTACGCGTATTCGTAGATATCATGGTACGTAGATATAATTTTTAACCATGCTACAGTTTTGTTTTCTAACATTTATCAGAATTTCATGTAAACAATGAAAAACTGTAGAGCCGCTGTGTTTTGATTACGAATATATATTTATAGATGATAATTATAGATGATAAAATCGACAGCATTAATTGGATCGTGATAATCATTAAGAATCTATATTAATTCCTAATTCGAATCGTGTTCCAGTTTCCAAGAAGGGAACACGATTAGTACGGCGTCAACAACCGACTCATTATTAAACAGCTGATACTTGCGTGATCGAACAAGTATAATACGTACTTCCTGCAATGGCTATATAGGGAAAAAAGCAAAAACGAAAATAAAAAATAAAACTGTAAATGAAATTTTGCTTTTTCAAGTACAAAAGAACCGACCAAGGTGAATTGATCGAGAAAAAAAGGATATCGTTATAATAAAATATACATAAACAGCCATTGGAAGCTCTAATCGCCAAACTGCTTTCTACGATGCAATTTCTTATACGGTGCTTCATTCCCCAAAATAAAGTTTGAGCAAATCCAAAATGCTCGATGCGGTCTCATCGACGGAGGCTAAAGATGAATTTCAACGTTTTTTCCATCTTGAAACGTCCTCGGTAAAAAAAAATTATCATTTTCCCTCCTACGGATATTTCCCGACAAGAATTTTAAAAGGATCATGTAGTTACTTGAAAACTTTACGTCTGTCCTTCTGCACTTATAGCCATCTTTCTCTTTCCCTGGTGTGTGTTGGAATCGGGTACGAAAAAAATTTGCCGTTCCTTATTGCACGATGGAAGACATTGCTTTAACATTGCTCTAACGAATTGAGTACGTCCTACGCTTTGAGACGATGACTTTTTGCATAATGATTTCACGCAAATTGCAATTTTGTCCTTTTCAATGTTACGAAAACACATCGTACCACTGCGTAAATATGGATAATATATCAGATAATTGCATTGTAAGTAAAATTATGGAATTTTTTTTGTTATCAGAATTTTGCGTCTGGGACGAGTTGCAAGGATTTATTTGTATTCGACCGAATGGCCAATTTTGCTGGAGACAATTCATAGAAACGTATTTTCGGATAAGCCGAAGAGCCATAAATATAAGTGGTGCGAGACCAGTTTAAGAATTTTTTTGTCATTGTCACGAATATGATCGATTTTCTTGTACGAGGGATTTAATAAATGTCAGCCGATCGTTTGTTAGCTTTAGTCATGAAAAACTAATCTTAGCTAAATATTATTCCAACGATTGCGTTAACAATTAATAAATGAAAAAAAATCGTATTATAACGTTATCTATCATCTGGTACGGGGTCATCATGCTTATCTCTAGTATAGTAAAGGAAGCAGTGGGTACGAACCGAAATGGTCAGACAGGAAGCTATTAACGTGATTTTTTGCCTGTACGATGAGCAATCGAGTAGTCAATAAAATGGCAATCGAATTGGAGGCAATCTTTATCATCCAATTAAATATAATAATCAAATGTAAATTGGTCTCTTGGTACAGGAGAATAAGAAATCATCCTCTGCAGCTTCCGACTGACGATCCATAAATACATAAAGGAGTACTGCATACCCCGCGGCAAATGGGGATTCGGTTTAACACTCTCAAGGAAGCAACGATCCAAAAATAGTCATGTAAAATGACGGTCGCGGCAGGTTGCTTTACGAATTTCGATGATTAATTAGAACCGGTCAAGTGGATACACCGATCGTTCACTTTTCAAAATGGCTTTACTCGCCTTAATAACATCTGCATATCAACGTATATACATATATAGAAACTGCGGGAGTCTCCATACGTAACAATCATTAGAGTTACAGAAATCGAGATCAAAGACGTCGCCGCGTTAACATATGTAAACTCGTCAGTATATCGTCTAAGTAGTACGTAGGTATCAAATCAGGCATTTCGCAAACGTCCTAAAATTGGCACAAAAGCTCAGCATGCTTAGTACCCAAATATACAGAGCATACAACGTATACAGTACAATGTAGAGGAACGGCGGGAAAATTCAAATGTAAAAGGCATTACTCAGAATTTACTGTAATTACTGATAATAGTGCGACACGTAGACATTCCACTTTATAATTGATAACAGTAAAAAAAATCATTACAATTTTATTAAAAACTCTTAAACAAGTTGCCTGCGTTATCTGTAGTTAAATAAAAATCTTCGCGTATGAACTTTCAAATTTCCCGCGACGAAGCTGCTCTGTCGGAAATTCTTATAAGTTATTTTCTATAGGTTCGTGTACGATGATAATACTATCGTCTTTATCATCGAGATCTTACGGATAAAGAGTGAACAAGTTACCCATGTAATTGCTCTGCATTCTGACCACCATTGATCTTACAGGATCAATGGAAAAATCATAAAAGATCCGACGAGAACATTACGAGAATGAATGCTACGTGAAATTGTGCGAACTCGTGTAAGTTTTTCCAACGAAAATTTTCAGCTAGGTGTGTCCGGATTCTCAAGAATCGACCCTTCCAATTAAACGAGTAAATTGGCTTGCAAAGTGTTCGATAATCCAACAGGCTACTGAATCCCAAAGCAATATAGTGGCCTCATTAATATTGACAGCAAACGTAGATGACGCCTGCCAACAACAGTACACTTCAGCCCGTGGTTCTGCCTTCGACTCTAGAACTACCTTCGGCTGTGCCTAGTTAATGAATATTAAATTTAGACGCTCGAGGGTCGTGCCTCAACATCTGATTAATCAGCTCTCCTTACCAACAAGGCTATGCAATTACTTAGCATTAAATAATTAAGCGTCATCTATTACGGAACAAAGGGTCTGCGAAAAGTTCGAGAGCTCTCATATGGTAAACATTGATAACCTAACCTACAAGTTTGACAGAGGGCCTTTAGTGGATATTAGTGATATTTCAATAATTACCTGTTGCAGGCTTGGAATACGTATTTAATTAAAAAAAGAAAAAAAAACAATTAACTCTACCAGTATAAGTACGAGAAATTTGGATTAATTGGTACGAGAGAAATAAAGACAGATTAGAACGTAATGACGGCTAATGTCAAACTAGAACTACACGGTAAGTAACTCATAGAGTGTTGAAACGTGTTCAAGTCTGGGAATAGGAAAATCTGGAGCAGGATCTATAGGTATGTATTTTTCAATGGATTATCTAGACAACTAAATACCTTCATATATAATTAAACGTAAAGATACATGGTTGACCTCGAGACTGGGTCCTCTTTGGTAATTTTGAGAGTGCATTCTTGTCCACGTATTTTCCGTAAACCTCATCATTTTCCAAGACAACAACAATGCCTCCTATATATATATATATTTGTCCTCAGGCTGAAGATGAACTCCAAATCTCACTCTAAATCCTTGCCCAACCGTTCGTAAGAGTACCTAACCTAAAAGCAAGCCACGCGTGCGGCTTTAGATCAGCCGACATAGACACACGTGTTTGTCCTACATGAATCACGGATCTGTTCTCTTGTCTCCTAAGGCAGGTTTTAACTCTCTCTCTCTTTCCTTTCAGCCAAGCTCTCTCTCTCTCTCACTCTCTCTCTGTGCCTCCCTCCCACCCTTTCTCTCTCTCTTTCTCTCTTTCTCCGTTCCCTTCTCTCTCAGCCAGTTCACACTGCCGAGTCCTGTTTCTCTCTCTCTCTTTTTTTCACAGACTTTTGGCACTCTTCGATTTGTCGGAAGTGCCAGTCGTGTCTGTCGAACAAGAACTGGGGGATCTGCAAAAGCATTCACTAGGAACATCGGCAGCCACTCAACCTCCACGGTACCATCATGGCCATCGACAGTGAGACCAATGCTACCAGTAGTGATACCAACAGTGCTGCCTCCCCTGTCAACAGCACCCTGACTTCTTCTACTCCCTCCATAACCACCATACACACACCCACCAGTAATCACCTTGACATCTACACGTCAACCTGTGTTACATAGTGAATATAAAACCATGGGAGATGCTTGGTCGACTATTAGTTTGCCTC
Source organism: Pachycephus smyrnensis (assembly GCA_030142225.1). Taxonomy (NCBI): domain Eukaryota; kingdom Metazoa; phylum Arthropoda; class Insecta; order Hymenoptera; family Cephidae; genus Pachycephus; species Pachycephus smyrnensis. Next base: position 178,790 of record JARQST010000361.1, read on the forward strand.
CACCCGAGGATCGGCTACCGCACTTTTCGTATGGATTCGCGAATCGTCCTTTAAACCGACTGTTGACTTGAGAAATCGGATATACTTTATCGTTTGAATTGATAATCTTTATCTCGTCGGACGATACGTATACGGCTTTTTTGTTTTATCATCGGTTTTCGATATTCTCAGACCTTAAGAAGCAACGACTGTCAGAATGATTTCGTTTCGTGCTGCAATTCGAGAATCGACCTTTTTATTGATTATTGGCGTATTCTCTTTTGCCAATGGATCAGCTTCCTGTGCTGGAAAGACAATGCTACGTGAGTATTTTTCGCTTGTTTCTATTTTCCCCTCTTTATTGGTGATTTTGTGGAATTACGTGGGACGAGTTTTTGTGTGCTTTTGCGGTAATGAAGATGATGGATTCCGTTAGTATTGCGAATCATTGCACGTTTGCTTACAAATTTGCACAAAATCGCGTTACTACTTGCACCGTAGACTTGTATGGGATGAATCTGTCAATAATATATATATATTATCGACGCACTTATATTTCTTTGCAAATAATTACAGTCGCGATATTCTCGTATTTATAGTGCAATACTTTGTTCGATTCATTGAACAGCTGCGAATAAATTATTGGCAAACAAAAACTTTTGCAATATGAATATAGACGGAAAATTACGAAAAATTAATGCAGATTTTATAGTAATAAAATGGAGCAAAGCACTTGTCATTGATGGTATGAATATTCGAGTTAATTGTCGAAATAAATTACGCAATTAATCGTTAAATTATTTTTCTACGTCCGAATATAAATTTCCTGTCAATATATTCATTTGACAGTTTTAAAATTAAACATTTGACCGAGATTTTATTCGTCCGCTCGGTCAGACTTTTCGCGATCGTCATCATCATTTAATCATCGATCATCAGTTAACAAGACGTGATTTATTCTTATCCAAGATCTGCATCAAGCAATGAGATACTAATGATCACTTATCAAAAGCAGGCAACTCCGTATCTATATACATATATCGATAGCGAGCACGTGCACATTAGAAAACACGTGCAACACCAGCTAGTAAATAAGCGTACTTGTTCGATGACTCATAAATTCTGCATTTTGTATCCCAATCAATATTATATTTTTGGCACCGACAGTCATTAGCATAAGATGGAAATATCATAAGTTTGCATGCAAACGAGCACTCGCGAAAAGATACAAAAAGTAAGAAAAAAGAAACAAATAATAAAAAAAATTCGAAAATATCCTATACTCTTAGACTTGAAGCATTAGAAAAAAAAACAAATATCTAGAAAACATAAATATTTTATTATCGCGCCTAACGAAATAGCTTGATGACTTAGGTTCATTCGATTAGACGGCTATTAATTATTACGAATCAAAATGACCATACCTCGTGACTCTCGTGCTTCCGGAAACTCTCGAAGGAAGGCCAAGCGACAATACCACGCTCCATTACGAGGATCTATAACGAAAACCGTCAAACTTTTCTATACCGGAAATGAGATGGGCTTGGCGTGGAAGTTCCGGTATAGTCGGCATTAAATTAATTCTATCGTACATCCAATACGGCATTGTTCGAATTTGGCGGGAAAGGGAGTGCGCGCGTAGATAGAAGAATTTATCGAAAATATCAGGCGAATTCGATTAGTCGACATTTGTCGCGCGACAGGTCGTTGCATAAGAACCGTTAAACCGGCCCATGCGTCTAATTTATGAAAGAGTCGTTCGTCGTCGGAATAATCCTCGACGGCCAATCGGATCTCCTCGTCGATAACTAAAATATGCGGCGCGTGCCATTAACGAGGTAAAAACTTGGCTACGATATCCTTAATTCCAAGGTGGATTTGATAATTATATACGATCGTAAACCATTGGCTCCTTCGACTTCCCACGAGTCAAGTCGAATTCTTATTTCGCCTTGCGATTATAACGGCTGACGGCGGTCGATGATAACTACGGTGATATCTCTGCGTTTCGTGTATGTATTAATCGCGATTCGCGGCATTCGACCGGAACGGCTATTTCGAGTCTAAATTTTGGGAAGATCTGTTTATGCGATTTCGAACGAAAATAGCAAAATTATTCAACGCTTCTGCCCACGTCCGCAATCGGATCAAACCGTAACTGCAGGATTTAATCGAATCCATTATATCGTTACGGTTAGGATTGCAGCTGTTACTGTACATATGTATTCACATATATCCATGGGACAATCTAATCACGTTTCATACAGTATATTACAGTAGCAATGCTTAGGCATGATTTTGTATCTGAGAAATATTTGTATTGAAAATTTCTAGAGGGTTTTATTTTTAATGATTATCTATTGCAGGTGCCGGAGGAATGTCTTGTCAGGATAAACAAACTATTCTTGATGAACATAATCGATTGAGACAATTAGTAGCATTGGGAAGGATTAATGGACAGCCTGGAGCTGCTAATATGATGGAAATGGTAATTGATATATCTAGACTGTAGTGGTGAAAAATTTTATTGTATATTTATCCAAACAATGGGATTTTATCGGTTGACAGTACTCAGATAGCACGTGATATTATCAGAATGTCAGAATTTCATCTTCGACTTTCGAAATTGCTGCTCAACATGCTCAACGGATCCCAGTAAATTCTGAGCATATGCAGAGTATACTTATACGTTGTAAAAATGTCTTTCGTGCTATCTGAGTAATTAAACGGCTAAATTCACTTGTGAAGTAAATACTGTAATTAGTTTTGATTAGCTCACTGATGAATTCTCTTTTTTTCTTTAGGTATGGGACGACGAATTAGCTGCTACTGCACAGAGATGGGCTGATCACTGTGGCGAATCCCATGACAATTCAAGGAATGTCCGTAAGTATAATGTTGGAAGCCATAAAAAAAAAATGGTGTAATTAGTGGAACTAGTTTCAAATCGTCTATATTCAAATCAGAGTTAAGCCAGTGGAAACACGTGTCTGGTTGAACGAAATTCAAAAATGCAGAAGAAAAAAAATGTCTGTCCGCAAAAGAGATAAGTGTCGCTCTTAAATTTGTTTCGGCGCGATATTTTTATTTTTCAATGCAAAAAAGAGTGAAAAGATATATATATATATTTAAATAAGGATAGATAATTTTACTTCGTTATTATAACGGTTATATTATACCTGTTTCGACATAACTCTGATTTTTGTCGCGTCTAATCAATTAAAATATATTTCGCGTTGACTTTTTAACCGCAGCTCGTTAACTCGTTTACGAAAAATGAATTCTCAGAGAATCGATTAGGCGACAATTAAAAAGTACGTAACGCAGCATCGCGTAAAACGGAATCCCCTGTATATTACCAAGTAATACAGATTTCACAAGAGTTATAATTTTTCCATTAAGTAATCACAGTCACATCCCATTGTAATTTTCCAAAAAATAATACGTTTGGTAGGTGTCCGGGTGAAAAACACCGAGCTTATGTAAATCTCTTAAAAGCCGTGCACACATAATTCTGGCTTAATTGCAGGTAAAAAAAATCGTTTTATTTTAACGAAATTTCTTTCGATTAGCTCGGAGTGAAATTCCTTATAATTGCATAAAAAGTTGCATACGATATTTCGAAAACTTTATATAACCTCTCTACACGCTTTTTCGTTCATCACTGTAATTTATCTCGCATTCATTTTCGCCGTAACTGATGAAAGCTCCTTAATTGAATTAAAAAAAAAGAAACATGCACTTTATTCCTTAATCGAGTTAATCGTGACATTTTCCAAAAAAGTTCTTAGTTAATCGCGCTCCGGCGTGACGTATATACTGACGAGTTATGGCACGTGTACCTGATTATATTGATAATTGATCGATCGGTCAATTTAATTGATTCTAGGAAGGTTCGCAGTAGGACAGAACATTGCTCGAACATGGACAACAAGGCCCCCTGGGCCTTACGATGGCGAGCCTAATTGGAGGCGACAAATTTCTGGCTGGTTCAATGAAGTTCAGCATTATCATGCTGGCTTTAGTCGGGCTACAGGTCACTACACTCAGGTAAGCTAAGGTTATATAAGAATAACAAGAAAACTGTTACTTGCTACTTGCCAATAAACGAATAGATTAATGAGAATCATAACGAATCAGATTAACACTGATTATCATAGCAAATCGGTAACCCGAGTAGTAAATTTAATCATTTAGGTTATGAGTAGTCAGGGGACTCTTTTACATTAAAAGGCATAAGGAGATGGCCTCTTGGAATAAGATTGATTTTACTGTGTGATAACAGTGCGTTATTGCAATTATAAATTAATTGATTCGCTAAATATTATTCGTTATCTGTGTCGCAAGTATTTGAAGTATTTTCAAAACGATACTCGTTAGGAAATTATGCTTTGATTATATATATCGAAGCAGTGAAAAAATTTTAATCTATATTGATTATTGATTTCTTTCGATTGCATAAAATTGAGTTTGATTAAATGGTTTTTCATAAGAACTTTTCTTTTTTAATTAATTTTTAGCTCGTTTGGGGTGACACTCACCTTCTGGGGTGTGGATATTCATTTTATTACGATCCTGCCCGCGGCTACACGAAGAACTACGTATGCAATTACGGACCAAGGTAAATAAAATTTTTGAGTACCTATCATTATCATATCGACATACTTCAAAATCGATAGTCAAGGCCATGCGTTATCATTACTCGTACCTGTATTACAATACCTGAAGCAAATCGATTATCGTTTTTTTTTTCCAAATCGTAATTATGAACGTTTCTTTCAACAGTGGTAATGTCCTTGGTTATCAACCTTATCAGTATGGACAACCGGCCTGTGGAAATTACGGAATGTCATACTCGAATAAATACTCCGGACTTTGCTGTAAGTACAAAAGAATTAATAGATGATCCACTAAGAATTATTGGACGAAAAACTTATAAGATACTTAATAACAAAGTTGATACTTAAAAATTGGATAAAACTCGTAAATTTTTCCATGCTATATTGCATAAGATCAATTTGATCCGAATTTCATTTATAGTAAAAAAAAAAAAGTACAAAATTATACAATGAATATCTTCAATATATAATTCTATTGTTACAGCTCAAGGAGGATACTATCATTTGGGTGCGCAATGTGCATATGGTTAATTTCCAAAGTTCCTTTGACAAAAGTCATTATCAAATGATAAAGGGATTAATTATTCGTCTGTCCAATGACAAGAAGAACAAAGTTTCCGGTCAAGACTTAAACCGAAGGAAATGACGTAGTATATAGAAAAAACCGAATTAGCAAATTGTACTTAAATAATATAAGATAATCGTAATCTAAAGTAGACCGTGCTTGAGTAAATCATAGTAATTGTAAGCGCACTTCTAGTCCACTAGTTTAGTAATCTATTTAATCGAATGAGAAAGACTCGATGCACGGTCCAATTAGTATGCGAAACGAGATATGAGAATTTCACAAACTCGCTGATACTCATGCTCCACGTCACCAAGAGGCAGCGTAGCTACAAATGACACGTGTGCTTAAGAATAAAAGTAGCCTTGAAAAAAAAAATGTTAAAAAACAATGTCGCAATCTTAAGTAAATAGCTAGATAAAGCGTACTGGTTAATAGCATCTTGTGATAATACATATTATATTATACATATATTATATACATATATTATACATCATATAAATATTATAGTACAATATTTAGATATACGTCATATACTGTACGCGGGTACGTCACTGTGACAAAAAAAAATACATATCCTTTCTCACGAGAGAACCAGGTTTAATGAGATTTAAAAAGTTCCATTCCCGGTGAAAGAAGATAGTGCGAACAGCATCAGCAGATTTGCAAGGGGTCTCTTTGTGTTTGGCGAATTGAATCGAGATTCTTGAGATTCTTTCGTGCCGACTGCTGCGCCATTTACCATTTATTCCTTTTTCAAGGATCTTAGCAGAGATGAGTCGAGTGCACCGGCTTTATCAACTGCATCGACTTTATAATGCAGTCGGTATGATAACTGCAATTCGTAGTGCAGATGGCAGCACCACTGGTACACAATTTATCACTGGATAAAAGCTGGAAAATTGATCGAGGATCGATTGGACGTTAATCCTTTGTCCTACCTGCTATCTCCCGATTGGTCGGGTCATAGTAAGCAAAAAGGTCGGACGATCGAAGGAAGTACCACGAGTCAGACTCGTGTTTTTTTTATAGCCAAAATTTCTTACCACGAGTCTCACTTGTGATTATAGGCCAAAGGGTTAATCAAGAGGACTAGATATAAAACCTCGGATAGAAAACGTCTATTTAATGTTGAATTGTCGAGCGAGACATTGCGAAGAGATGTTTTCATAGTCGTGCAAAAGATTCAATCGTTAGGTCTGTCTGGTGGTGATAGGTACGAAGGAAGTTTGTTGGGTCATTGTTAGATTAAAGGTTGAATTATTTTTATCGTTGGTAATAAATAAATAAATAGATATGATAGAAAAAATTTATTTGACTTTGGCGATTGTGGGCTTCGTGGCTACGAGTATCCTTGCGGAAGTTACTTGTCCTGGAGTGGAAGTATTGGGTAAGTTTGATTTTGATATACAGGGTTGTTCACGACAAATGCACCACCTTAAGTTAGCCTGTGCATTTGATTTCTATGGGAGAACCAAGTTCGGGTAGTGCGTTTGTTGTGAATAACTCTGTATATCCGGTTTAAGTGCAAAACCTTTACAATGCACCACGTTATTATTGCACGTTGCGTATACAGGATCATTCAAAATAAACGCATAAAATTATTGGGTTGGCAAGTAAGTTCGTTCGGTAAATTGTATTTCATTACACGTTAAAAACCGAACGAACTTACTTGCCAACCCAATATTTTGTCTTATACGCCGAATATATAATTTTTTCGTGTGGGTAAATGAAATCATGTAATTTTTATGGGTTCTCCTCTCCCTCTCTCTCTCTCTGTCTCTCTTCCTCTCTCTCTTTCTCTGGCTTATTACACAGTGTCTTTTGGCATTGATGTCGTTTTTTACGCAAATATGAGAATTAATAATAAATTAATTATTCTGTGGGACACGATCTTTTAACATTATAAAAATACTAGCAATGCAGAATATACATGTATTATATCATGATACGGGGGTACATGGATGTCCATGGTATACTAAGGGATGATCCGCAAGGTGCGCTACCCTGAAGAAAAAAGTAAAGAGCACATCGCTTCGATGTCGAGGCCATTCTGCGTTTCGCCTTTATAACTGTCAACGGGCCAATCTAAGTGACGTACGGCATTGCACGACCTCGCGACCTCATACCGCACGGCCATAATCATTTCATACACAATAGTCTCGCGCTGCTCGCACCAGGGGTCATGCAAGAGTAATGGTTGCAATTTGTACCTAGGGCTGGCCGACGGTACGCGCGGTGCACACACAACACGTACGCGAGTCGGCCGACTCGGGCAGCTCGGTTGCCAACACGTATGCCCATCCTGGCGTCCCGACTCCATCTCATACCTTTCGACCACCCACTCATTCACCCATTCACTATTCGCTTCGACACGCAGGTGTTAGTTAGTCCACGCATCCGAGGACAAAGTATGCAATCACGGGAGCGACTGGCGACCACCCTCACCAACATCCCCGTCACCAGGACTCTGGAATTCTTAGCATAGACGATTTAACTCTAGCAACATATTAACATGCAACAATTCTCAACACTGCCCATTCAGCGTGTGCGCGTTACCGAGATTTGTTTTGGTTTCCGTTCTTCAATTCTGGGACTCTGTTTCTTCTTGATGCTCTCACATTATCAGTAATTTCCAGGACAGAGAAAGATATATGGCAATAAACGCACTAAAAAATGGAAAGGAAGAAAAAGTAGGTGTTTTGAGGTGAGAAAGAAATAGTCGTCAGGATAAATCCAGCCCTAAATCCATAAGAGACGCTGTGTGTTGCTGAGGAAAATGAAACAAAGTCTCTAGCAAGAAGCGAGTGAAGAAATGCCTAGTGGGTTTCGATGAAAAGCGGTCGTTTCGTCGTCAGTCGTTCAGTCAGCCAGTCGTCAAGTCGTCGAGTCGTTCGGTCGCACACATCTAGGATGATTTAGCTTCGCCAGCGAGGACGTAATTACTTGGAAAAAATTCCAGTCAGGCGGGCGAGCGTTGTTGAGTTAGAGTCGTGCAGTGGCGTGCTTCGACTCGGAATTGCCACGCAATCACCCAATCACGTACCGCAACCCCTAGCAAGCTTCCAATCAGAACGCTCACCGAAATCCCGGGGGCCAATCAGAACGTTCCACCGTGCTCCCAGCAAATTGTTCCCTACTTTTAAATAATAGTTTTTCTACGAGTTCCCTCAGGACGCACGACTAGCTCCGCAAGGTAAAGAGATTTTATTAGTCTGTCCAAATTTACGATGGTGATCCACGAAAAATTCTATCAATGTGTATCCACTTGCATTCCTCTAGTTTCGAACTTTCGTCTCTTAGCATGCAGCATCCGAATCTCCGAAGTTCGGTTTCTTTTCTCGCGCTACTCGCAGAGCATTTTTTTACTACATCCACCACTCGAATGCTGAACTGCTCAAATGGAATCCGCGCCTCCAATGGTCGTATATCATAGAACTGTCAGGGACTAACAGGCTAACAGCCCGCACGTTTTTCCGATAAACTATTCCGTGCCGTTTGATCCGCGCCCGATCAGGTAACTTCGATTGCCGGACTAGACCTGCGACAGATTTATGAACGCTCAGTAAAAGTTTAATGCCACGCCCGCTTATTCTCTCCTCCTTATATTTACTCGGCAGTATTTTCAAGGGCTTTCCAAAAGGGCAGAGTGGTCAGAGTGAGGGAAACTGATGGTTTTCTGAATCTAGGAGTTCATAGAGGGTTAGGGCACAACGGAGGGAGAGAAAGAGAAGAAGGATATGCTGGTAATTGGGCCGGCGACGTCCTCGGCTTTCCGCCACGAAGCGCAAGGGAGCGGATTAATAATTCCAGTTTTACGTCAAGATTAAACATTGCACCACTTTACGACAGGAAAAAAGCGCTTAGGCGTCATTATTGCACTGCAGTTCCCTTCTAATTATACCGAGAGTCCCTTGGCGTGTTCTTTCCTCAGCTAATTAGTTAAATTCTCCATCTCTTCCTCCACCTCCCCGCCGTCCTTTTCATCCCGCTGCAAAGTCACCGTTGCCACAGCCACCCCCATCTCTCTGTCCCGCGGGTGATAAGCTCGAGAATTCCATTCTTAATGACCCTTGACTTCTAGTTTTAAGCGCGATCCCTTTGGAAGGACGTCATTTGTATTGCGTCGTGCCCTTTACTCTTCCAACGATTCTCCCTTTCTGGAATTCCACGAATTCCTATTCAAGTCCTCTGCATTCGCCTCTTCCTCTGTCCCCTAGTTCTCTATGCATATAACCGTTTTCTCGTTACCTGTTTACCCCTTTATCCCTTTTCTCATTTTTACATATCGATTCCACGCAGCTCTACGATACGTCAGCTAATGGTCACGCGCGCCGGTCATCCTCAGGACCGCCTAGTGCTTTTAAATTTCAAAGTAGGGATGAAGAATACTTTAGAGCGTCGCGAAACAGCCCAGAGCCAGATGTGAATATGGTATACGAGAGTCGGAGGTATACACAACCTACTCCAGCTAACACGAATCTAGGATGGAGCCAGCAGAGCAATTTGTTGACTCACTAACTTCTCTAACTGATAATGAAGAAGAGAGTTAAGAGCGGACAACGCGAAAGGGACAACAGGGAAAGAAGGAAAGAAAAAAACAGAAGAAAAGGTAGAAGAGTAGCTATTGGAATCTTGTACGAAGGGAGACGCACACGTCTAACCCTCCCGTGTGCCAGCCAGAAACTAATTTAAGTTCGAGAATCACTTTGTGTATTTCGATTTATTCAGATTCCGAGGGTATTTCCCGTGAGGACTCAGGAGGCGTCTGTCTTGCGGTCGACGCGTAGTGCTTTACAAAATTTCAACAATCCACTGTAAGCTCATCCAGACATCGAAATACCCGGGGCATATGGCGGGTGTAGCAATTAGTGCTAAAAAAAGGGAAAAGAGAGGTAGATAAAACGAATTAGACGCTGGACAGGAAACCATGACCTATAAGAAATTTATCAGAGATATATGTATCACTCCGCTCATGAAAAAAATGTCTTTTAGATAGGCTAACTTCCAATGAGTTTTAATCTAAAAAAATCTCCTAATCCTGAATTTTATTTGTACGTATATCGACTATGTGCATTGCAAATCTAAATGCTTTATCTTAACACACTTTAAGTGTTTACATTGCTGTAGTCACTTTTTAAATGCTTACTGGCGTGTCAAGTATTGCCACACATTAAAACACGCTTTTAAACTTTTAAAAAGTGACTCCAGCAACTTAATCACTTGGCTGGCACGTGCGCAATAGCGCATCAAGTGTGTCCTGGCCCAAATTGGTAGACGCGCGCTATTGCGTCAAAGTTTTTAAACTATGGTAACTCAAAAAAACAGCAAATTTTGTATAAGAAATCTTGTATTATTTCTCGCTTTTAAAACTTAGTTTTAGTAATTTAAAATAGACGTTTAATGTTTATAGCATGTTAGTATGCTTATTATATCATTTTTTGTTTGTATTAAAAAAGTTATTCGAAAATTTGTTAATGTAATTACTGCCTTATTATTGCATAGAACTCATGTAAAAAAATTAAAGAGCAAGAAATAATACGCGATTTTTCATAAAACTACCACATTTTACAATAGCCATTGCAGGTCGTCCATTTTGAACTTTTCAATTTTAATACCAAATTCGTATTCCTCGGACTCAATAACCCTTATATACCGCGTATCTCAAAAAAATTTGCTGTTTTTTTTGAGTTACAGTGGTTTCAAAAGTTTGACGCAATAGCGCGCGCCTGTCAATTTGGGCCAGGAAACATTTGACGCGCAATTGCGCACATGCCAGTCAAGTGGTTAACCCTTTGAGGACGGGTGGCTCATATGTGAGCCACCCCTTTATATTTTCTAAACTACTTGATCGATTTTGCCGAAACTTAGCCTCCTGATATTCTCGACGGTGTTCTTTCCCAATTTGAAGCCGAAAATGTGAAATTCAAAATGGTGGATCTAATATGGCGGACGTAAAGCGCTCAAAAATGCAAAAATTGTTTTATTGTTGCAAATCTTAGCCCTTCGAAGTTTTTGATGTTAGTATTTTCAAATTTGAAGTCCAAAATGTAACATTCAAAATGGAGGATCAAAAAGTGCTCAAAAATTTAAACCTTTCTCGATTGTCATAAAACTTGGCCTCCTGAGGTTTTTGATGGTGTACACGGAGAAAAGAGTATAGTAATATTTACTAGGGAGCCGAGTATTAGCGCTCAGAATATGGGACACATAGGCCTTTATAGTGATGAGACTCAAAGGAAAAGTAATGATGACTTAACTACTCGTAATGTATAGATTTTAGCAAAGTACATCGAAATCGGCATTTAATACTAACTAACTATCAAACAATGCTACCTCTACATGAAATGTTATAAAGCTGTAAGTATTTATTCTTCTACGAGATGAGAATTATTATTAGACAGTGCAGTAAAGTATCGAAAGTAGCACGGTAATCATTTCCGTGCTAAACAAAAGCTATGGCTATGTGATATGATAATAGCAATTACATTCGGGTACGTCTCATCGCGCGTAGAATTTGCTTTCTGTTGCCAAGACGTTTGAAAACGATTTCCTTACATTCTCTAGTTTAAAATAAATTAATGTAAATTGATTGAAAGGAAAAAGTAATGACAGACGTAAGTGGAAATAATTGCCTGCGCATTGAGCAAACTTTATACGTGGTGTGACTATCATTAAGTTTAATTTCATATTACGTATGTCACTTCGGAAATTAATTTAGTATTACTGTTAGATCATTTTCTGTTGTAGTCAAATAGTATCATAATTATAATTGTTTGTCTGGTTCTGTAGGAATAAACTAGTAATTTTTCCGAGGAGAATCTGCTTTCTATATAGATACAATTGGCCATAAAATAATTTTTAATCTAACAATAAGATCAGTTTTTAGTGGTTATATTTAAAATAAGTTGTACAAATTATTAAATTAATTAATAGCAGATGACTTGAAATTAATACATTACTTAAGACGATATAGTACCCTGGAGGCTAAAAAACGGGCAAACGTCTTGACAACAGAAAACAAATTCTATGCGCAACAAGACGCACCCGAATATAGTCGCGATTATCATATCACATACCTGTAGCGTTTGTTTAGCATGAGAATGATTACCGTGATACTTTAAATACTTTATTACACTGTCTAATCATAATTCTCATCTTGTAGAAGATTGAATACTTACAGCTTTATAACATTTCTTGTACAAGTAGCATTGCTTGATGGTTGGTTAGTATTAAATACCGATTTCGATGTACTTTGCTAAACTGTATACATTACGAGTAGTTTAGTAACCATTGCTTTTCGTTTGAGCTTCGTTATTATAAAGGCCTATGTGTTCCACATTTTGAGCGCCGATACTCTTCTGTCTGATAAATAGTACTATACTCTCTTCTCCGTATACTTTTTCCGAAGTTGAAGTTGAAAATGTGAAGTTCAAAACGGCGGATCTAATATGGCAGTCGGAACAATGATCAACGTCAAAAGTCGCTCGATTTTGATGAAATTGGTTTTTTGAGATTTTTTATAGTGTTTTTTCTAACCAAAAGTTAGATCAAAATGGTACTGTTGCACCGGCAATCATAGTAATTCAATAAAAAATGAAATAAGATCAGAATCAAAATCAGTGACCCCAAAATCCTCGGTGAACTGACTTTAGTGCAAATTGTACTACTTTTTAAAATTTAGATTCGCCATATTAGATCCGTCATTTTGAATTTTGAAATTCCGAGGTCAGAATCGAAATTAGTAATCCGACAACCTTAAGGTACCATGGTTCTGAAATTTCATTTTCTTTAAGAACCTCCCGTCTTGAAAAGGTTAAACTCTTACAGTGTATGAAAATGAAACACTTAGATTGCAATGTATACCAGGAATATATATTGATGAAACTAATTTTCTTCAAAAAGAATATAAGACTCGTTTTTTATGCGAGCAACATACAGCTACAAGGCGCTACAGTATCGCATGTTTCTAAAGGTTGACAATGGGCCACGAATTCGACGAAAAATTACAGTTCACTCGGCCATTAGTATTCTCTGTCCGTACTCTACTGGGCTGCGCTCTTTATGAGCGCAAAAGGACCTCCTCGATTAATCCCAACGTCGCCTCCTTCTCACAATCTTCTCTCGACCTTCCTACGACACCCCTTTAGTATACACTGTTATGGCCATTGCCATAGCGATCCCTCTTCATAACCGCGCCACTGTACGCAAACTCTAGACGAGTCGCAGCTTCCTCCCAATGACGTGGCTATTTTTCTCTCGACGTGTCAACCTCCTACCAGTTTTCAATGTACACACACAGTGCGATTATAATAGACCCTTTGCTACGTCGCTGGACAAGGATTCCTTCTCCTCCTCCTCCTATAGCGTTGTCAGCGCTTAACAATTTATCATACTTTTCCTGCATCAAGGTGAGAAGTGAAACAGTGGCAGTAGTAGTGGAAGTGGCATCAGTGCCAATAAAGACAGAATCAAAGGCACACAGGAAGAGCTTCGACTAAGCTAGTAAGTTTCTCAGCGGAAGCGACCCGAAACTCTCTCTTAGGAAAGTTCCATATACAAGATTAGCACCCGAAGTTAACAAAATACCTTTTGTAGTGGAGCCAATGGTCCTTGGATATCATCAGGGCCACCTTCGAAATCCCCTCTTAGTCCTAACGGGCATGTTCGCGCCAGCAGCAGTAGCCACACCAACCACATCAGCCATCCTAGCTTAACAGAGTGTATAATTTTCTATAAATTTTCCATGATGGAGAAAATAGAAAGGCAGAGAGTGAGTTGTGATCACAGGTGACGCATATTGCCAAGCCAGACTGAAGCAGCAGCATTTAAGTCATGGGTTAACCGCTCCCTGGAGTTCCAACCGATTCGACGTGATCGCGTGACTCTGCGATTCCCAACTAATTTGTTGATTTGTCATCTTATCATGATGAGTTCTGTCGACGGAGCCATCAGAGCGAAGTATTAACGGCCGCTTCAACTAAATGCAGGAATCTGCATCCAATTAACGGACACACAATGTTCGTCTCGCGGTGGCGACATCGCTAATTAGGAAACATTAATTAATTACTCCACGAATAGTTTAGTCATCTAATTAACCCGCTTTGAATTTGTCTGCCGAGCAAAAACTCTGACCCGCAGTTTCCACAGACTGACTGTCTGGGTGGCTGGCTGACTACTACTGACTGCCTGGTAGGCTGGTTGGCTGGCTGGTTCGTTCGTTAAGCATTATCGCTAAAAGGTGCGCTCGTGGTTAAAATATTTCGCGGTTTGCCAATTTCTTTATTCTCTTTTTTTATCTCATACCGCCGGCATTTCCCCGGCAAATATTCTAAGGGCACTGAATTTCCTCCGAAAACACTGAATGGAGCGGCGTTTCGGAAACGCTCGGGAACTCTCCTCTCACTCTCTGCATACATAGAAATTGAAGAAGGGGAAACGAGAGAAAAAAAGAAAGACGAAGGGAGAGTCGAAAGGATTTCAGAGGTTTTCGAAAGTACAAACACGATAGATCACATTGAGTCAGACTGACTCAATATGGCCAGTGCAACTCCACAACTAAAAACTGACGAAAGCTCGAATGCCAGTTCTATTTAACTATGTATTACCCCTGGTCATGTTTGCGGGGTAACTCGTGATCAAAGCATTCATTTTAAGAGGAAGGAGGGAAGAAATCTGGGCAGCTTTCCGAGTCTCATTGAGGAGTGACACGCTGACTCAGGGCAGCTAATATTTTGAACGGTTACACAAGTTTCGGGTAAAAATAGATCCGCACAGAGGCGAGTACGTGTATAAATCGTAGGCGGTCGGGCAAAGTGGCCAGATGTTAATAAAACTCCCCAGAGTCCCAAAGGATCACTACACTCTCAGCTGTGAACCAACTGCCGACTGCCGAGCGACCAAATCGATCCGCTTGAAGAATTGCCAGGAGTATTCGATAATTTCTAACGGCGTCAAGGGACGCGGAGAGATGGAAGAGAGGAGGAGCGAAGAAGGATAAAGAGTGCAGAAACAAAAAAGCGTAAACCATTCAGAGTTACTCGCATATATCTGTCCCGGTGCCCACGCTGTTTGTGTCGGAATGAATTGGAAGGATTGCAGTTCTGGAGGGATTTTCACAGGCACATTGCCAGTAGTAGTGAGAATGTAGTGGACTGGCACAGTGATAGAAAGACAAGGGTGCACCGTTTGTACAGCCCCCTAGGTGTGCCAGAGGACACAGGGACAGCGGGTTTCGCCCGCGGTAGGCGAGTCTCGCGCCGCCGAACACAGTTCTTGCATTAACCGAAGAAAGGTTCGACTCGCGATTCAAACTTCACACGCTGTGTGTGTTCTCTCTGGCTATCTCTATATCCCCATTCTTATCGTCTCTCTGTCTCTCCTCTCGGGGGGGGGGGGGGGGGG
>JARQST010000361.1:194366-207291 GCA_030142225.1 Pachycephus smyrnensis
GTGTGTCTGTCAATCCACACCCCCCCCCCCCCCCCCGACCCTCGCTCCGCTCCGAAAATAGGCTTCACGTACTACTCTGTCCTATGTCTTGCCGAACACATTCCTGCTGTTTTCTGCCTTCGGGCGCTCAGTGTTTCAGGACTGGCGTATCCAATAAACTGCACTCTTAAATCTAATCATATTGAATTGGACGGGTGCATCGGGATCGTTCTACAAGCAAGCGAACAACGCAACTATCAGAACCTCTACTAATTCTTCTACATATCCTTGGGATAGAGGTGCTATACAATAGACTGCGACAGGACTAAGGATTGCCCGACAAACTATTTAATACTGGACAACTCGAGCCACAACACTTGGAAACAAGTCTGTCCACGACTGTGCTGCCTACTCGCGAGCAATCCATGTAACTTAACGTCATGATACACACCATGTTTACTAACTCTTCTATTCGGTCCTATGCCGTCCATCACGTGTCACAAGTATAAAGAGGTATTATGTAACCAAAAAATTCAGTATTCAACAGGCGCGAAAAATTTTCATAATAGCTGTGCTAAATTATACATAAGCAAACGAGATAGCGAAAATTGTTGCTTCCGCATTTTATCGTCAGTGGTCTCCGCCTCGACTTCTTCTTCTATCACAGAGCCAATTTCAACCTACGACATCACCGTCACTCTAGACCTCTTCTACTTCAGTCATGTCCCTGGAACACAAGCTTGATTCCATCCTCACACAGCTAACGCTCAGTGACACAAAGATCACTGCTTTCATGGAAATTTAAGAGAGGAGAAACAATGAATTTAACGACAAACTACAGTTACTCAGATAACCAACAAATTAGTTGAACAACACAGTCGTCTCAAGACATTGGAAGGAGTAGTCGTAAACCTAAGAGAAGAATTACGTGCTTCAATAACAGAGCCACAATCCCTCTCCGCAGAACTTATCATCTCGGGCTTACCTCCATCGCTTGACAATAACCAATACCCATACCAACAAAGGTGTTTACTGCTCTAGAAGTCAGTAAATTGGTTTTGCGGTCGTATATACGAAGAATATATTTCATAATAACACCTTTAACTGAAAAATATATTAATAATATATGTTTAATTATATACGTCATATATATAATTAGACATCAAATTGAAAAATATATTCTTCATATAAACGAGAGGATCAAATACAAATGCCTCTACCTCAGGAATTAGCGTAGCTCAAACCACCACTGAATCAACGAACAGCGGGACATAAAATCGAATCTCTGTACTCCTTAAATTGAAATCTGCAGCCGTCAGGAACTTTATAGTTGAACGTAAACGAAAAAAGATGTTCTTCGAATCAGGGAGATTTTTACAGACGTAGAAGGTGCTAATTCCATTATCAATCTTAACGAAATGTTGCCTGATGAACGTTACAACCTACTTCGCGATACAAAGTCGAAAGCTTCTATTCTCTCCTATAAATATATCTGGGTCCTAGTAGAGAAAATATTTGTTAGGAAAAGCGATGAAGAGCCAGCTATTCAAATAGTTTGTACTTCTGTCTTTGTGAGGCTTGACTGACTAGACGTAGAACACAACCATCCTGTATCGAAGGCAGGACCGAATCCGACGACTCTTTATATTTCTTACATTAACTTTATACTCCCTGCTGGGTCACATCGAGTTTATAAGCAACTACTTTTCCCTTAGTTACACCCACATCATCGCAGTCACGGAAACCTGAATATATTTAACGCAGTATGATAGACTTGTTAACATAGAAGATTTTCAACTTTTAAGAAACGACCGTGAAGGAAAAATTGAAGGCGGAGTAGCACGCTATGTCGGAAACTATATGAAAACTAAGATTCTAGTAGCCTTCCCAAGCGAGTTCACAAATAAATCAAAATTTCTAATCCTTGTGATTCAGCTCTTTCCATCTATACTTCTGCTACTAGCAGTCATCTATCACAGACCCAAAAGTACTCTATTTCAAAACTTCATTATAGCCTTGAATCGTATCTTACACTCCTATTAAAAATGTAGTTATTGCAGATGACTTAAATTGTAATCTTCTGAGTGAATCCTTTAAAATAAAATAACTACGCGATTTTGTTGACACACATTCTCTTTTTCTAATTGTAAATGATCCTACGTATCATACAGAATATAGTGACTCTCTACTAGACGTATTTGTCATAAACTCAGCCTGTAATCTCATATCTTCATCCAAATCAGATGCTCCTTTTATTGCCGGACACGATCTACTGACTTTAGAATGTAGAACTTCCATTATCAAGCCTCCTCTCCGGCCGCTATGGATCAGATCCTTTCGTAATTTTGACCTGGCCTTAAGTACCATGAATCCCTAGCAGGAACTAAATGACTACGTGTCTTAATTGACCGGTACGCTTCCTCGGAGCCTTCTATCAGCATGCTCTCTTGATCAATTTCATTCTAAAGCGTAAGTTAGCTTACTGGTTAAATAAAAATCTACTAGACAATATTAAACAGAAAAATGCCATGTACAAATCCGCTAAGCGATCAGGGTCCAAGGAAGTATTTGCTCAATACCGTATTATTAAAGATACCTTACACACCAGAATCAAAGAAGCGAGAAGTGCTTACTATCTTTCTGTGTTGCAAAATGAAAATGACCAGGTAAAGATACGAAGATTGTTAGTTAAGCTCGAACTGGTTAAAACTATCTCAAACTCACCTCTGAGACTCTTCTCTGTAACTGAACTAAACGAATATTATGCCTCCATCTTCAACATGGACCGGCCAAACTTGAAGAGCTCTGCCCTCGCAACTATCCTCTCAATCTGCGGCGACTCACTATTCACCTTCTCTCTAGTCACTAAACAAGACGTCCTGAGCGTCTTCAGCAGCGCTAATTCAAAGACATCATCTTGCGGTCCTGATTCACTGGGCTTCAGACTTCTATCACTAGCTCTTCCTACCATTCTACCGGCAATTATTAACATCTTTAATCAGTCCTTCTCTGAGTGCGCCTTTTCAAATCATTGGAAGCAAGTCTATATGAGGCCTCTCAATAAAATTAAATTTCCTACTGCACCTTCAGACACTAGACCAATCGCAAAACTATGTGAACGTTCTAAAATTTTTGAGCGAGTTATATTCTCACAAATCCGGATCTTTCTATCAGTTCAGAATGTCTTTGATCCGATGCAATCTGGATACAGAGAAGGATACAGTACTCAAACATCCTCATTGAGAGTCATGGATGACATAAGGTATAGGATAGACAAGCGATGCCTTAGAATACTGACACTCTTCGATTTTTCTAAGGCATTCGATACTGGGCCCAACAATATTCTTTTAATTAATTTGCAGAGGGGTAGGTTTCTCAAAGTCAACCATTGAATGGGTTCGCTCCTATCTGTTCGAGAGAACCCAAGCGGTAGTAGATGACTTAGACGGTCACTCAGACTTTATTACATTGCACAGCGACGTTCCCCAAGAATTTGTGCTGGGCCCCATCCTTTTTTTCTTGTTCATAAACGATCTACACTCACTTATGAAGTATTCTAAACATATGATTTTTACAGACGACACGCAGATCTACTTATCGTGTCCACCTGAAGATCTTAGTAGCGGTATTATACTGGGCAGATGGAAATCATGTTTCCCTGAACTTATCTAAAACTAAAGCTATTGTCATGGGTGGTTCTGCTTACATAAACGCGATCGACTTCTCTGAACTACCTCCAATTCGAGTCAAGGACCATAGGATTCAATGGACTAAGGACATAAAAATCTTGGTGCTATAATTTCAAACACTATCAACTGGAGTTGCCATGTCAAAAGTATCTCTAACAAAGTCCATGCGATGTTAGACTCATACAACATAAGTCAGCCCTTACAATACCTATACGGAAGCATCTCGTAATAGCTCTAATTTTCCTCTCACATTGATTACTCCTGTCTCGTCTTTGATGATATGACAGGAGAGTTAGATATCAAACTTCAAAGATTAATTAACATGTGCAAAAGATTCATTTATGGATTATGAAGGAATATTTCTTCGCATAGAGTATTACTATTAAAATGGCTTTCAACTACAAATCAGAGGAAATATTTTCTGGAGTGCTTATGGTATAAACTGATTACAACAAATACTCCCGCGTATTTACGGCTAGATTTCGACGAGCTAACTGGAAACATTCGGAGATCGAATCCGAGACCGAAAACATTGTACAACACTTCTATCCATAGTAGGGCTTATCGATCGATCGATTAATTGATTAATCGCCGATTGCGGTTAATTGTCTTTTCGATTAATCGATTAATCGACAAGCTCTAGTCCATAGGACGGCTTCTTATAAAAACTTCCTCATATCAGGTGCCTATTTCTGGAATTCCCTTCCTAGCAATGTCACCCGCACCTCTTCCCATATTCAAAAGGCGATTATATGAGCATCTTCTTGAAACTGAAATGGATGATCTTCAAATGTCTCCACTGATCAGTAAGCTGTGAATCATATCTTTGTCTGATCCACGAATACGTACCATAGATTATTATCGTCAGTTTTGTATTTTATTTTACTTTGCTTACTTATATATTTATATTTTATATCTTATATTTTTATATATCTACTTTGCCTCATGGTAACCCAGGGCATAAACAAATAAATCAATCAATCTCTGACTCTCTTCCGTTTCATCGCACAACACTCCTGCTCTCTCTATCCCACAGAACTTCCACCCCTCTTTTCATTCTACTGTCATAGTTTGTACGTCGTGGGGTTTGACAACAGTCTTAAAAGACCTGTTTCACGCGTTTGGCTTAGAGAACATACAGTCGCGCAGACTATGCTGTCTCTATGTCATTGAACACATTTGCTCAAT
The DNA here is from genome assembly GCA_030142225.1 of Pachycephus smyrnensis. NCBI lineage: Eukaryota > Metazoa > Arthropoda > Insecta > Hymenoptera > Cephidae > Pachycephus > Pachycephus smyrnensis. The sequence goes on from JARQST010000361.1 coordinate 199,223, forward strand.
GCGTGATTCCATTTCTCACTAGTGGATTACGCTATTTTACACTGGGATATTGTGCCTTTCCACGACCGTCCAAGGAGAAGAAGTCTAGCCTCTTTACGAGAGGAAACTTCACAGATACGTTGAATCCGGTTCGTTCGACTTCATTCGACTTCGTTCGGCTCGTTTGGCTTCGTTTTCCTCGAGGCTCGTGTTTGCTCCTTCAGAACAATAAGAAAACTGTATCTCAAAAGATCGGTGTATTATCAGAAGGAGACAAACTGATATTTGTTCCTGACAGCTACAACACGTTCCACTCTCTCTCCCCCCCTCTCTCTCTCTCTCTCTCTCTCTCTCTCTCTCTCTCTCTCTCGCTCTCTCTCTTGGACAGCGCACCTTACACAAGAATATAGTTCATTGCGCCACGTCGTACACCATGCTATACCATATGATATCAGACCATTTCACAATATATTATATCATCCCCGAAGGTAGAAAATCTTCGCCACTTTCAAGCCACCCTTCCAGAGCAAGCAGCCATCTTTTTTCATTGTTAGTAAAGGAAGACTAAACCGAATGGTAAGTAAATTAACGGCAGTACTGTCAAAACCTATTGATGATAAATTCAGGATGAGGGATAAATGAAAAAAGAGACGAAGTGACAGAAAAGCGGAGAGATTGCATCAGAGAAAGGCTATGAAAAGAATAATGAATAAGACTTACCGAGAATCTGGCTGAGAACCGTACGGCCATCTTCTCCAAGGCAAGCACTACGAGCGTCGAAGGGATTCGTGAATTGAACGAAGGCATATCCCTTGTGCATGGAGATTCCTGAAAAGGAGACACATCAGTACCCACTTTAACAAATAGATCTAAATAATCGAAGCAGCTGCTTCAAGAGCAGCAATCGAACTTATTGCCATGCTAGAAACAATTTCGAGGCCTAAATAGAATAAGTATTTGCGATTTCACAGGCTACAATTTTTCAATTTAGATTATCAAATACTGCTAAATTCTTAACTGAACACATGAAAAATATGTACTTATAGGATGGTATATCGAAATTGAGAACGGATAGTAGCAGGTTTTTGAAGAATCCGTAAGCAGAGGTTGATCCGTTTTCGATCCGAGGTTGAATTCAGTCAGTTTAGCATAATTAAAGTACGCGGTCTCTTTGTGCGGTGCTTATTGTCCTGGGGGCTTCATTGAGAAAGGAGAAAAGTAAGCTGTTTATCGGCAGGTCGCAGTCGCAGTCGCAGTTGCCGGCAACGTAGCCAGAGGAGGCGAGGCGACGCGCGACGTCGCTCGTGGATTCAGTGAGCGTCCGCCACTAATCTAGCAGCCCTCCATGCGACTGTCGCCGTAGAAAGGGTGTTGCCTTGGGACAAGAGAAGGAGGAAAGCGAGTAAAGGGAAAAAGAGAAACGAGAAAGAAAAGGGGAGAGTAAAAAGAGTTGAATAAGAGTAAAAGGAACAAAAAGGGATAAGCGGGAATAACCAGAGAATGGAGGTTTTTCTCGAGACCCGCTGCGGAACACAGAGAAATCGTAGGGACAACTGTACAGGGTAAAGTAGAAAATACGAAGGAAATAAATACACGGTTAAAGAAGTGAAAAATAACTGAGTAGCTAAAGCATCGCGCACAAGCCAAGAAATGGTGGAACTGGAAAATTGAGGAAGGGAGAAATGGCTGTTCTTTCCCTTTGGTAGCGATACTCGCCTCACGCTAATACAGTGCAGACATATACATACATGACGTTGGCGTGATTGTAAGCCAACCATTGCAACTAACAATAAGGATAGAAGCTGCCAACCAGTCATCCAGTCATCCGGTCGACCATCCTTTCGGTTTATGCTTGTCCCACCGTTACGCGATACTCATGAATGATTCAAAAGATAGCACAGGATTCCCGATAACTCCATTGGACCACGAGAAGCTGTATCCTTGCCGATAGTCTTGACGTATCACTTTAAGGATGTGGGATGCGCGATACGTGGTATAGGATACAGGAAACGCAATGAGGAAGAAAAGTGCAAAAAAGAATCCCGGTGAAAAACAAGTAAAGGCGAAAGGGAAAAGTAGACCTCTGAGGAAGCAAGAGTAGAGTATAGAGGCAGGCAATAACATTAACGGTCGGTAATTAGCACAACTGCTATGTAATTTTCTTATTGGTTAACATGTTAAGGCATCGCTTAGTCCACGATTATTTCTACCATAACCCCAGGTTTCTCAGCCTCTAATGCTAGCCCCGCGACCTTTGTGAATTCAAGAGGGCTTCAGGAGTCTGGCAGTCTAGCTTTACGAGGAACTTTGCTTCCTGCATTTCCGCTTCACCCACATCGCCTGCCATTTTCCCGTTTACTACCCTTTACTATCGGTGCCTCGTAACCATACACTTTCATTTCTTGTGTCCAGCATCCTGCGCCTCACTACTAACTAGTACAGCTAGGCTCTACAACTAACTAACAGCTATTAACTACTTAGGCACTTCCTGCCTTAAGAAAAAACACAGTACGGCCGGAAAATTTGCGCCGCTCGTACTGAGCGATCGATGCAGCATTATAAGAGAAACTAATTCGCATAAAGACGCGTTATACTGAATATATATTCAAAAATAAATTCCGTAATAAACCCGGATGGTGATAACAGCGGTAGCTGTAGTGTGGCGACGGTGATGTTGATAACGGTGGTAGGACTGATATTGCTGGTGCGTGGTATTTACTTTTAATATTATTGAGAGAATGGTTCACTGCAGCTTCGCGCATCGCTTCGTGACAGGTTTGTGTGGGCTGTGCAATTGCAGAGTTGTGCTCCTGCCCGGTCGCGCATCTACATGCTTGTCTCTAGCTGTGTAGCGACGTAGCCGTGGTTGTTCTACCGCGAACACAACCAGCTGTATTATTTATTGCGCTCTTGGCGTACATTTTCCTGGCATCCTATACACGCGTTTCAAAACACAGCAGCTCGGCAAATGCGTGAATAGATTTCCGCTATGAGACCTGTAAGTACGATAGAGGCGTATACGCGACTGGCCACTAGTGTCGTCACTGTCATTGCTGCTACCACCATGACTATCATCATCCAGTTATTGCACATGGAAGAAGGACATACAGCAGTAGGAGATTTATATCTCTAGAGACTATATAGCCACTTTCCTATCTTCGCTAGCCTGGCTATATCTACGCCGATAGCTTCCTATAAAAATGTCTATGCAGTGAAAAAATCTCATCGGCCTACCGAACAAGAACCCGACAGACCAACGGAGCGGGCGCGCAACAGACTAAGGGAACTTCACTTCCCTTGGCGGCATTGTTCTCACGAGATTTATATCGGAGAGTGAATTAAATCTCTACCGAGTTGTCGCCTACCTTTTAGCACCCATTTTCAGGCGAGTACCGTACCCCTTAACGATCAAACCGCCCTGATATGCATCTTCTCGCCTGGTACTTGGGAGCTGCAAGAACTATTGTTAACTATAGTGAGAATTCAAAAAGAGTGTGCTCGAGACGAGAGAAGAGAGCAGTGCATATCTGTCATTATTTCCCTCTTCCTCTCTCTCTCTCCCTCTCTCCTTCTCACTTTTGTCTTTTTCTCTCTTTATATTCTCCTACTACGGTTCTTCTCGTTGTTTACTAAGGTATCTGCTGTACGATATGTTCGATATTGAAGAGGTGGAGACGAGACTTCCATCGCCAAGAGCAATCTTGAAAAGGTGAAGCTACATCGAGTTGCAAGTTGTTCTTGTAAAGAAATCGAAAAACTGAATCTAGTCGAATCGTCTCAAATCGAAGGTCGACGTAATTTCTAGGAAATCATTACTCTCATTCGCTGACATAGCAGGGCTTTAATTCGCTATTAATGATTTATCCTCGATGGACATTAAATGATTTCCTCATACGTCATCATATTTGGCTGTTCGATAGATTTATTTGGCATTGACAAATTACTTCTCCACACGCATGCAAGCACGTAACACAACTATGCACCTAGAGTGGAAGATATGCATGGCTCGTTTTTTAAAGCGACACTTAAGATTTCGTCTCGTGAGCAAGTGCTCACACAGACGTGTTCAACGTAAACATGTATAGGTGCGCCTAGCATCAAGGGTCCACTACCAACATTCCTACAAATCGGGCGGACAAATGAAAAGAAAATATTTTTGCATTCGCAGTTATTTCGGTCAACTATGTTGAAACTCGGACTCCACGTGATGATGAACAACCTCAGAAAGAATTCTTCGCTTGAGCGCCACTAACGATAAATGAACAGCTTATCCATATTTTATACGAATAACAGTGTATAGTCGATCCACGAGTTCAATGTGTTTCTTTGACAGTTCCTAAACAATGCAATCCTTAGCAAATCTCACGAGGCTTTCCATAAAATCACGGAAATTTATGTTAAAATAGGAAAATAAAATATAATGCAGTTCAAAACCATGCATATGCATACTTCGTAACAAAAATGTTATGCAGAGCCATGTGTGGTTTTGAGACTTCATTGTTTTCGATCTGTCAACAAAACACATCGAACTCGTGAACCGACTATAGGCATGCTAGTGATTTTTTTTTCAGGCGTTATTTATACGAGCTATATGAGCCAGAGAGCGCTAGAGTATTAGGAGAGGGAGGGGGAGGGCGAGGGCGAGAGCGAGAGCGAGAACGAGAGCGAGAACGAGAGCGAATTATTAAGGTAGATTCGAGGATTGCGCCTCACAGATGCGCGAACAAGTCTTTGCAGATCAAGGGCTCTGACAGCTGCCAGTTCTTGGCATGACAACGGAAATAGAAGCATTATTAATGTTTTCGTAGCTTCGCTTACTGCTAACGAGATTACGTTCACGCACGAGCCGAAATTAATTGACAGTTCGTCGTTATCTCCGTTGGCGTCGTTCGGCAGAGGCTAAGGCCGACGCTCGGCGTAGTCATGTTATAGGTAGTAAAAGGAAATAAGAAAGTCTCGAAAAATATTTATGTCGCTATTGAATGAATCACCCCATTGAAAGGTATGTCTGCGGGGATAATAGAAATATAGAAGGATTAAGGGTACAGCTAAATCTAATTATAATATTAGACAATATAGGAAGATAGTGAGACCTGCAAAACCCATGTACGAATTAACGATCCAGCCAAGCTTTGGCCAACACTAATTTACACCGTCCGATCATTCGATACCAAGCCTGGGCAAAAGCATTGATGTTCCGTACCGTCACAAAAGTAAAGACAGTTAGAAAACCCGGTACTTTCTAACGGCCACGGTAATTCTCAATAATGTTTTTTCCTCGCATATTTCCACGAATTCTTTCAAGTTTCCACAATGAACATCTGCAGCATACATTTTTATCACATACAAGATGTCAACTCACTTTCTACAGTTTAAACCGGATTCAAAATACGAATGCACATTTTAATGCATTTACAACAACATGCAGTGGAAAAACCAGCAATAAAATCAATTACCTTTCGACAACCATAAAACAATTCGAAGCGCGACCTAACGGTATCAGCACATCGGTACCGCGCGAGGCAACTTACCTGTCGCCCTTTCAGATTTTTCCTAATGTTTTAAGCAATACCAATTCAGCATTTTTTTCCACTTATTTTTTCTTGAACCAATCAACGTCTTTCGAAAAACCCATCCCTTCTCACAAATTTCCGACTTTCTTATCTTTTCCCTCGACAACAAGCAGTTCTTCATCAACCACCGGCCCAATAACTTGGTCGGAAACTAAACAGTTCTTCAACCACCTCACGACTGAACAGGTCGCTTTTAACAACAAGTATATCAAGTAAACTCGCAACTCATAACCATATCGAAGATTTCAAATTGTCTACTTCATTCAATATATTTCTGATCTACAAATTCTATATTAAAATCCACAGTGAACAAATTTATTTCTCAAAGTTTAATAAACTGGCCTAATATTCCGATTAAGTTTAATCCCTCGATCGGGAAGTCTCTGGCCACGGTAAAGCAACAATTGCTGTGCCAAGCCTTACAACCTTGGTAGATTCTATTCTGCTAGGACGAGTCGTATCGCGGAACGAGACACATTAACCAAACAACTGAAATGATAACGCTCGGTTGATGGTTGGCAGCCGACGGTTGGATGACAAACGTCAGCCAATGTTTGGCATTCGATATAATGCGCATGTTAAAAATGTTCTGTAAATATTACACCAATATAAGTAATTTATGTGGTTTTTACCAATAATTATATGGATAACATTCACAGTTAAAAAGAATAAAAAATAATTGCTGCGTAACTCGCCGTTAGTACTGTAACGTTCCATCATTATAGCCCTCTATCTTTTATTCTTTTTCCTCATCATATACCCATTCTCGATGATGGATACATCAAGAGCCCCACATAAAAGTGCATAGCGCACACTGGTTGTGCATAATTGTATCTGAGAGAACTTCCCAAATCCTAAATTTCCTGAACAATCGTATCGACCTCTCACAGCAATGCCGATAAAGGTACACGAAATCAGGATCATTCCCTAATATTACATAATGACCTAGAATCAGTCAAAGCGACATTCTTGAGGACAAAATGTTAGAGATTATTCCTTTTAATATTCCAAGTATCCTAGACTCGTCATAGCGACAGATAGGAATAAGTAAGAAAAACAAACGGTCCTTAGGCATGACCAACGGGCACGCGCCGAATAGAAGAAATGTAAACACAGGATGGCAGTTAGATAATCCAACCGCTAATCCCATTAGTTTAAATTGAAATTTTAAAATTAAATTAAAAATTACAGCATTCCATAACAAAAATCGTTATCCCCACTAAAAATAACGTATTCCTTCCGCGGATACAAGCAGCGGCTTCCTCGGCAGGAATTAACTTGATTCCGATCATTCGAGACGACAAGTGTACATCCAAAGACAACAAGGAGCAGTAAAATCCTAGAGAGTAAAATTAGTAAAAGGTATTGTAATTAGGAAACCTATCCCACTCTCCAGACCAAACCAGTCAACAGCATCGTACTGCAAACTGTGGAAGCTCATCCTTAAGCAATTCCTGCTCTCAGAAAGGAAACTATCAGGAAATCTGCTATCCCTTTTTAGATTCTCCGCAGTAAAGTCATCGTGACGACGCTGCCAAAAATCGACCCAATTACCAAATAAAACATCGAACAAGTTCAGCTCCAACCGTCATTGTGATTAGTAGCAGTCAGAGTTCTCCCAAGTCTTCTCCAGGTCTAAGGAATCATTGTGATACCTTCTAGTATCTGGAAAGATCCCCTAAATCTCTGTATCCTCCTGCAGTGAAGTTATCGTAATAGAACTGTCAGGAATGCAGATCAACCTCATCTCCAGAAGCCAGCCTAAAAAGACTCGGCTCCCAACATTATTGTAATTAGTAGCTGTCTGAGTGAAAACCTGTCCCACAAATAATATATTCGGCGAATGGAGATCATTGTGATCTTCTGAGGTTCCGAATTGTTATCATCCTTGCTATCCGCCGGAGAGCAGTCACCAGACACATTGTGTGTTCCGCTGTATTGCATCTCCTGCTCCTCCTAGATCTAATAGAAACGGATAGAGAGAAATTAGACAAATACGCTCCTTGTCGTCCATCGATCAATGAAATACTGTACAAATTTATAAGAGTGCGTGTGAGAGAGTGTAAAAGAATGAACGTGATTTTATTTAGGGTGTACCTTATAGGATAATAAACCAGTGTGTGAAATTTTTATAAGTATTACACTTCAATAGACGCCTGCCCACTGCACAAACCTCTTCAAAAGTCTCGCGATTCCGACTCCTCAGAACTCGCGAAACGTCTCAGTACATATATTTGTTTGTACTGCCGCAAGTGGGACTCGAACCTGCGATTGTCGGGATGCTCGAAGCGAGGAGGAATTTGACACTACCCACTGAGCCATCAACCCAATTTGTAAATGTTACTTCGATTAAGAATTATGATAGTCAATATTTTAATACATGGAAACGTTCTAAAATAAATAGAAACAGTTTGAATACACTGTGACGTGATTTTTCAACTCACGGTCACAAAAGGCTCTTGCTATCGATTTAGATACCGCTTACGCCTTTGCCGGCTCTCCCCGAGTCGCCGCCCT
>JARQST010000361.1:247329-285528 GCA_030142225.1 Pachycephus smyrnensis
ATTCCTAGCCTTCCAGCGCTCCCTGGCGGCCCTCTGAAAAATTAATTATAGCGGGTGGATCCGGGCAACCCGTTATAGTATATAGTAAAGAAAAGCAAAAATCACACATTTGGCAGCACGTCCGGAAGCAGTATACTAATATTTCTTGCATTGTCTTCTATACATTTCTGTGTCAAATTGTACTTGACCCAGTTTCACGATTGCCGACTCCAAGATGACCTATAATCTGATCGGTCGATTCTATTTCAACAGTAGTAAGTGCTTAAGTGAAAGTTTGTTCGTTAGGTGGTAGAATGTAAAACACTCTATCCGCAACCAAAGTGTGTAGTCAATGTATATATGTATACTTCTGCGTGGCTCACTTTAATAAAAATATGTAGTACAGAACTTAAACCCAGTCTGTCGATTAACGTAAGGTAAGAGTTACCAACTTCTTAAATACTTTATGTATCTAATCTTTAGATTACTTTGAGTAAAGATACACTGTTACATTATTTCAATAATCTACATTATTTAAGTAATCTATGACTTCAGCAAGTTGACATAACTATAGTAGCTAAAGGAACGTGCATGTGATTCCGTCCAGGCAATATTTATTATACCATTAGCTACCAATCTTATATTTTTCTCTCTAATAAATTCAATCAATTAATTAGTTACTATACAGCAAAGATCAATAAAGATAAAGCATATGGTATGAGAATTACTACACATTGTATTTTTTTTCCAAACCCGATTTATAATTGTATTAATTGTATTACATTTCAAGTACACCCCGGCAGTATTATGCTTTTTAGAGTAATTATTCCAACGTTTCCAAAGGAATGGTTCCTATAAAACTTTCTACGTATACTAAAAATATTCGAGTTAAAAAATCTCAAAAATCTAATTAGTAATTTTTTTCTCTACAATATTTAATTTTACTACAAGATTATTTTTAATTTTTAATGATTCCTCGAAGCAATTGAATTTTCTAATCAAGCGAAATATTAGCATCTAGTCTATTCGCTTATTGTCATAGGCTATCCTATGGAAGGTTAGCGATCCACTATGAAGACATCCGGAATTCGTCAAACGAAATATAGGATTGCATAGTTCATTATAGAAATTTACATAGTAAGAATAGTAAATAAAGAAGCAGTAATCGTTGTTCGATTACTTGATTCAGTACAGGTGTTGTACAAGTGTAAGACGATATTTTCATTTTCATTTCATACTGTTCTATGGAACAAGATATTCTGGTTATATTCTAAGATACCTCTGAAAATTGATGAAAAGTTTTATTCTCGTATCGTATATCGAATTGTCTGGATAATTCTAAAACAAAACTTTATCTTATCTTATTATACTGAACAGTCTCTACTATTACAAAATAAATTTACTTATTTTTAGGCACGACCTCGGGCCATGTGTCTTATACATTCGCCATCTAAAAAAGGGATGTGTCTTTCTGTCTGTGTGCGTGTGCGTGTGCGTGTGCGTGTGTGCGTGTGTGTGTGTGTGCATGCGTGCAAAATTCCAAACAAACGGCTAAACCAATTGGGCTGAAATTTATAGAGGATATCAAGTTCCGGTTGTTGGTAAAACAGCAACATTTGCAGGTGTCCAGCACTTCTAATTTTGATAGAGCGCATGCGCAAATACATAATAATATCCATTTTACTTGCAAGCACGAATTCTTGTGAGCAAAGTTGTGGACGAACTGCTAAACGTATCGGGTTGAAATTCATAGGAAAAATCATGAGCATATATTATAGATTGAACAGTAACATTTGCAAATGCCGAGTACTTCCAATTTGAAAGTCCCGAGCTCGTGAATTAATCTTTTTTGGCAACGACGAATGCATAATATGCGACCGCATAGTTCAAGCGGTCGTGCCTCATCAAAGCAAACCTATTTACTCTGATATTTTTATTATTAAATGAATTGAAACCTCAATTGAATTGAATTGATTTGAATTGAAATATACTACCAATAACTAATTGACTATTATTTAAGAAATCCTATACATATCACGCATTTTGTTTTGAAAAACTACACAATTCTTATTTTCACAGACTGTAGTCGCCGTCCAGCATGACACTTATTTTTTAACGCATAAATCTCATGGGTTACAGAAGTACCATCGTTAGGAGTTTGGGACTCTGATGTTGGAGCCCGATTAAGATGCCCCATTCCTAGAAATGTGTATTTCATAGCTGTTAATTGCACTTGCATAAGACTTGTGTAATAGAGGTAACTAATAAATTCGTTACCTTGGAGAAACTCCCATTGGAATTTGCACCTAATGCTTATTGAAAACAGTTTATAACTATGCGTACTGCGCACAGAACCAGGACGCAGATCACGAAGAGCCCGGACTCTGGCTATTTCTTCACTATCAGTTGGAACGTTCATCTCGGAAGAATTGATCGACCACCCACTCTTAAGGTATCAACTCACCCTGACTATAATTCCAACTAACCTCAATCCATCTTTCGAGAAGAGAGAGAAAGAGAAAGCAAAAGAAGTAGAGAGCGAAAGATTCTAACTGGAAGTGTAAATGTGCTTGATCGGTTTACGAGTTGGCGTGATTGCAATCATCCCTCTTTTTACACGTTGGCAATGAGTCGGTCGACTACCCTCCTGGCACACTCTAGATCGGGACTCTGAACTGGGAACTCACGGCGGTAATAAACCGAAGCCCCCAAGCACGCCTGAGTTTGTTTGGGAGCTTTTCAAAGATTTTAGTGCGGCGTTAACTCGACGACCCATCCACTGCGCCATCAGTAGCATGACTGTACTATCGTCAATGACACTGAGTCCTTTCGACTAATTATTTAAGCTATTAGCTCTCATGATCCTACCGGAACAGCGATCATCACTTCCTTGTTGATTCGAGGCAAAGGACTCGAATGAGTCGTAAACGATTCGAAATAACAATTGGTCTGTTATCAGTTGCATTGAACTCTGTCGTTGACTGTCGATATTATCGATATTCGATTCACGAGGACAATTTCAGCAAGGGGCGAGAGCGAATTTACCAGCCACTAAGGCAAATGAGAAATTATGAATATTGTATAGACCACGTGAACTGCGTCGACAAGCGTTGGGACGCATCGTTAGTTCAACCGAGAGCATCCAGAACGAGGCTCAAACCGAAATCGAAACTGACATTCACCTTTCCGTAGTCTACATTCGGGGTGACACTTGATGAAAATAGAATGAGAGTAGGAAATCAAGAGAGAGTAGACGAGAAAAAAGAAAAAAGAAAAATGAAACAGAAGGAAACCCATTCACCGTAAGAAGCAATAAACACGAAATACGAAGTTCTAACGTGGAGTAGGGCGCAAGGACAAAGTTCCCAACAAATGACAAACGTGCTAGCGCCACTGGCAACGGGAATCGATAGTGTTTTTCCGATAAGATGTCCTACTAATCTCCATTCTTCTCTCTTTCCACTCTACGATTCTCTCATTCTAGAGTTCTGCCATTATACCATTCCCTCACGCGCCATTAAACGCCTCTAAAGTCCACTGAATTAAGTCCAGATTTCATTTAATTAGAGATTCCCGTCGCCGAACTTCTCTCAGCGCTGCCCCACGCGACTCGTCCAACACTTTACTCTTCTATGTGGATTTTTTTCCTTATTCAAACGGAAATTACCCGCATTTGATCGCCGCGAAGACACTGGCCTTATAACATCTTACGCTATGACCCTATGATGTGGCGCGTATCAACGCCCAAGTCGATACCGACGCTTCACAAACACGCGCCCATCGAAAAAGTTCAAACGAAATTTACTCAATCGAATCACGTTCCTGTTGAACTACGTTTCCACGTTTCAACAACGTTTCAGTCAGGATGCCACCGACGCCACCATCGCCATCATCGCCACCATCGCCCACTAGTCCTCGAATATACTCTGCTGGCCAACTACTCAACTACTCTAACGCTATGAATAACGCAAGAAACCATACCAGGTGTTAAAAGGAAACGAGTATCCAAAGAACGAAATTAATTGCGGGAATAGATTTGACAGCCTGACAGCTGTTTCCTCCCTTGACATAAAAAACTCAAAGGACGTGACCGAACTCCTCTAGGAAGGACCTCTCCAGGTTAGAGCGATAATGCTAATTCAGGAGAGTCCGAATGACGCCATTGGCTATTCCGAAAGTACGCCGCCGGAATCGAATTTAATTGCGAACCGAATAACGTCAGTGAGGATCGATGTGACGTTTGCCGAAATGCCGAGAGTCAAATTAAAGGATTTTTTGAGGTTGAACAAGAATGAGAGCGAGAGTGGGAATGAGAATGAGAATTGTCAGGAAACTAGAGTCTGCGGCTGGCGTTGAAGGCACGCTTTAATTTAAGGCTCATTCGTTAGTTGGCAATCGAGGAAGCAAGACGGGCGGATGATCCCCTACTGCCCGGTAATTCCCGAAAAGCTATAGAGAAGAGTCGAAGAAGAATTGCCTCTAAAAACAGATTGTATGGTCTGGCAACGCCAGGTCAATTATGTCCGGTCTCGAATTGGCGCTTATGAGCCAGGAACGGCCAAGGAAATCGAGTTAATCTCGTTTAACTCGAATGCTCTTCCTGAATACTCGTATTCTCTTTCTCTCTCTCTCTGTTTCTCTCTCTTTCTCTCGATTACTCTCTTATCCACCACGCTACATTGACTGAATTCTAGTGGAATTCAAGCAGAATATAACCAAAATTCGAGCCGCTATTAATTGACTGCAACAGGGATAAGAGGAGAGCTGTCGAGCAGTGCAATTATCGAACTGCGAATTGCGAGTGCCAATTGCCAGTTTGCTAAATATCGAAGAGAACATCGAAGAGCGAAATGGAGTAAAGCATCTCCGAATGAGAAGGAGTGTGTATAGCTGTTTCTTATTAATCGATTTTGTGGATCAAATTCTCGCCGACTAACACGTACTACGATGGTGTGAACATTGTCCGGGAGATACAGGAAAAAGAAAGAAAAAAGAGCAAAATGTCATTTTGCTAAATGCTAATATCTGCTAATATCGACGCTGAACATTCCCCGAGGCACAGCGGACGTCACGCCACGCGACACGTATACGCCACGATAAAATAGCGATTCCTATCATCTCGAGCCACTGGAATCTTCCCTATATCTTTGGGAAATTGTCTCCCACTTTCATTCACTCGACGTTTCTCACCTTCCTCTTCTCTTCTTTCTCTTCTCCTATTCGATTTCTACTAGGTTGCATCGAATTTAGCTCTGAGTAAACTTGAATAAACGTAATGTCTCACACTCTGGATTAAATTGTATACTACCAGAAAATAAAGCGGTAAAATAGGCATATAGAGAGAGAAAAAGAGAGGAAGAAGAAGAAGAAATATGTTTTTATTATATGCGCTTCAGAACATGTCCTTTTAAGTGCAGAACATACGAAATTGAAACAAAAAATGTTAAGTTATAGTAAAATAAGATATAAAGGTGTACATACCGACTACTCAGGTTTTACAATTAAATTCACAAGCATCATTTATGAATACAAAAAGTACCCGGTCAAAGGCTTTAGAAAAATCAAATACTACCAAAACTGTAACCTTCCTGCAATCAGCTGCAAGGCGCACATCGTCTAAGACTCTGATCAGCGCACTTTGTACGTTGTTATGTTTACAGTAAGCGGTTTGAAATTGGTCAAGTTTGTTGTTTTCCTCTAAAAAGCTCATCGTTTGCTTGGTGACCATTCTTTCAATAACTTTAGAAAGCATGCAGAGAATGGATAGTGGTCGGAAGTCGTTTGGTGAGAGTGGAGACTTAACTTTGGGAATAGCGGTTACCAGAGCTTGCTTCCAAAGCGTAGGAAACTCACCATAGGTGAGAGAATAATTAACAATATGCAGTAAAATATGAACATTTTCAGGTAACGCATGCGTTATAAGCAATCTGTTTAGTCCGTCCACTCCCGTTGCTTCCGTGCGTATGGTGCACAATGTTGAATATAAGTCGGTGGGAGATATATCGCTAAAATAGAAGTTGTTATATGCAGGTGGATTAAGAACGAAGCATGATGTTAGCTGGTTTATATTGTATTCTACAGATGTGAAATGATCATTAAGTTGAATCAAAGGCACTGATAGGGTACTATCAGGGACTTTTCATTTAACCAGACCAAGATTCTTCAGTTGCGACCAGAGTTAGGTTGCGATGTGTGCGTCCTGAAGTAGTCACTGTAGTAATCAATTTTGCGCTTACGGTTCAACTCTTCAAGTTCATTTCTTAATTTCTTAAATTTGGTCTGCAGTTCGCGTTGTCCCTTCCTATACCACTCTTGTCTAATCTTGATTCTTTATTTTATTTTCTGTTTTATTTCTGGTGTCATCCAGGAAACAAATATTCGTGTTGAACAAGCTGTGCGATGGAGTGCATATTTATCGTAGAGAGACATTAAGTTACAATTTAGAATATCAATTTTTTCATTAATACTAATTGCGTAATAGTGGTTTCCAATCAATTAAGCTTAGTTTTGAAAGAAATTGTGTTTGTCAAAATGTCGAAAATCTCGACGTTTAAAATTTTTGGAGAGAGAGAGAGAAATCTATTTATTCGATCTGAGGTAAGCACCCCGCAAACCTACAAAGGGAGGCACTGAGCAGTGGTCCTAAAACTAGAATTATAAAGGTACTAAAGACTAAAAGGAAGATTTCAATTGTGTATTCATAGAAGATATAAGATAAAGTGGAAGACCTAAATACATGTAAATAGAACAAAGTAAATAGAGCTAGAGAGTTAGTGTAACAGAGAAGGAAAACAGACAACATACGATCATACTTTCAATCTGACTGCCAGTCATAATAACTAAGTGAGACTAGACATCGCAGCAATATAATTCATAAACAATAACAGAGGAGGGACTTAAAGTAATAATAAGGGTAAGGCATGGAGAGAGCGAGATGAAGCCGCAGTCGCTCCTTTAAGGTAGTAACAAAAGGAGATTGCCGGATCTCCGCGGGCAATGAATTCCACAGTAACGCAGCTGACACTGTGAAAGAATTTCTGAAAAAGTTAAGTGCGGTGCAGGGAAACGATAATGTCGTTTGCCCAATGAATTATACGGAGGCTCGTGGAGGATACAGGCACGATCCGGCTAGGAAGGTAGGAAGGCATGCTAGTCCTGATTACTTTAAAGATAAGTAGACTTAACATAAACAGCCTCCGAAGCCTGACCGATAGCCAGCCTAACGTTATAAAGTACGGCGAGATATGTTCATCACGTCTAACATCGAAGATGAACCGTATACACGCATTGAAAGAGACTTGGAATTTATTGATATTTGTGGCTGAGGTGCCACCATAAACAACAATATAATAATCAATCAGAGGGAAGACAAGTGATGCAACTAGAAGCTTTCTAATGTCAATGGTGAGGGAGCCCCTGTTGCTCTTCAAAAAATAGAGTACGGCTGATCCGTTTACAGGTGTCCAGAACATAACAGTTCCAAGACAGGATATTATCAATTGTAACCTCTAGGTTACGAACCGAAGAGAAAAAAGCAATAGGGATTGCCTAAACTACAAGTCTAAGTAAGGAAGCAAAATCAATCATATTTATGTATTTTGCGCTCCTGACAGAGAGAGAGAGAAAGAGAGGGAGATGCGGAAGGAAGGAAAGTTGCTGAGAGTTAATATCGAAAATTTAGAGCGCAGGTCGACCGTTTGACTTAATTAGGACCCCTGTCGAACCCAGATTACTTGCTCCATCGACTTCCACGCCTTCAGGCCTGAGGAAACACCTTGAAGAAACATCTCAACAGCTCGTACAGCACTATCGAATCACTCCGAATTTTCTCAAGACTGTTCTTCTACGATATTATAGCAATGAGATACTAAATGCTAATGTTCCCGATATTGGAGTGATCGAGTGCCCAATCCTTAAAAGCAAAAAAATAATCAAGTTCTAGAGCTTTATCTGGTCTATGCACTCATTAGAGGAAGTATCTTATAATTTTATGCTGGGAATATGAAACGGTGAAACTGTACAAACTGCAAATGCTGACAATGAGAGGACTGCCGAATCTTTTGATTACAGGTAATTTTGCGCAGCATCCATCTAACTAATAGTTTTATCAGGATTGTTTCTCAGAATCAATTCTTCTGTTTCTCTTTCTGGGAATAAGTCAAAGGAAGTGCGTCGTGACATCTTGCCCGCTACCGGAATGGAGAACAGGTGCCAACGCTGTTAATTAAAACGGGAAGTTATCGGGGTATGAGGGTGCGAGTGTCGCAGCATATATTAACTCTTGCCTTTCCGCTACTCACAGCATTTGTGATAAGGTATGCCTACCGTTACCGTAGCGCGAGTTACTTCGAGTGCCGGTGTGTTTGAGACTGTTCAGGAGTGTCAAGGGGTGCCAAGTGAAGCTGCCGTTCTGCCTCCCGGTTCCCTCTCGTTCCCTCTGGTAATACCCTCACTCGAGCTATTATCTCAGTCCTCGGTTCCAGCCTTTGCCCCCGACCTCTCGTCGACGTCAGTTAAGTCGAACGAGCAAGCGTTTAGTCGCAATGAACGACGGAAATTTCTCAATGACGCATATACACGGATGGGCACTTGCACTCTCAAGCAAGTATTTTTCGATCGAACTAAACGCAGCGTAATTCGCACTGCGTGACGTACCTTTTATTTCTGTCCTATCACAAAGGCGTTCCGCGCAAGACAACTGACGTCGATCAAAGCCGAGGGTCGCGATCCACGCGTGCTTAACCAAGAGTTGACTTTTACCGAGGTAAAAGAACATACAAAAGAAAAAAGAAGGCGTCTGCCTTGACTTTATGTAAATGAGCACCCTTCATTGTTGTGTTAATGAAATCGTTCATAATTAACCTAAACAAGATTACGAGGATTTCCAGCCGTTGAAGATTATACTCGCTGTAGCATCACATCTTGCACAAGAAACGAGTGGCTTGCTTAGAAGCTGCAGAGGGGTTAAAACAGGATAAGGAGGTTAATTTTTTGTTATTCGCTCGATATTGGCCAAGGTAAGTCGACTTTTATAAGTTGGGAAATATATAATCCGATTTCGGTGAGTCTCCAAGAGTCTCATATACCGAAGAAGTAAGAAGGGTTAAACTAACCTAAGTGTCACTTGGTATGTATGACGCGCGCTCCCATTCGCTCGCTGGCTGCTCTTCATAGGGGTTTAGCCAGGCTTATCTCACTCTAAACTCTCCCTTAAACGTTATCCAGATATTGACTATACCTTACCGTTCTTCGACCGCCGATTGGAGACGCAGCCGCGGGCTTCTTGTGGCCAGTCAAACACAATGACGCACTCAGCCAGCAGACAGAGACAACGAGAGAGAGGGAGAGTCAAGTTCAGGAGAGGATCGTCAAGATAACAGACAATCCTTCCACGAGCTATAATGGCTACTCTTGATATCCTCTAGGAGATTATCATCATCGTCGTCATAGTGATAGTCATAGTCAGAGCGGTAGTCGCAGCATTTGAGGTGCAGGAATTCTCTTTTACTGATAGAAGGGACCGAAGGGAAGAAATAAAGTTCAAGGAACGGTCAGGATAATCGATCCCTCGAAATGCATTCCTTTTTCAGTTACTTCTGTAAAGCGAGTGGATTGAATTGAGTGGATCGAGATGAATTGAGATCAATACACGCCTTTACTACGAATGAATACTCGGCTCGTAGAAGGAGGAGAAGAAACCGAAGGATCCTACTTTGCTCAAAAACTGGAAGGTGGATTCGAAGCAAATTCGAGATCAGAACAGACTGCATAGGTGCAAGGACAATGAGGTCAACTATATATCTCTGCACGGAAAAAAATGATGCAGTTGGAAATTACTTTTTCAGGCAGTAATAAAATTGAAGCGATATTTACGCTAATTTCGTTAAAAATTACATATGTATGTTCTATGTTACTGTTACTTTTCAAAAGGTTAATTTTGTAAATATTACTAAGCTAAATGTATTCGAAACTGCAGTCGCATGTACGTAATTTATACTAACGAATAGTGAATTGATGCAGCTTCCAATAGTATTGCGATTATATGGTACTTTTCTTTGTTACGTATTTAAGTCATGCTTGTACATGTTCGTATAATTGCTTGTGGGAACAGTAATTTTGTATTTTCAATACTTATTGTATCCCCGATGTTGCTATGCAATTTCATAATACGATAAGCATCTAACTTGTTATGAAAGCGATAGTTTGCTAATCGGAGAAGAAAAAAATATATGTTAATTTTATATACTGGAAAAAACAGTTTTTTTTTGCTGTGTATATGATAAAATAGGCAAATATAATGAACTGAAAAACTTTTTTTAAACAAACAAAATTTTTATATATATTTAACAAATTCTGTATCATTAAAAATGAAATCTTACTTAATATATTGAAATTTTTAAACATATTTTAGAATATCTTTATATATATGAATAATGACGATTATAATTCTTAATCGAAGTAACATTTACAAATTGGGCTGGTGGCGTAGTGGGTAGAGTATCGCGCTCCGCACTTGGATCATCCCGACAATCGCAAGTGCGAGTCCAACTCCCGGCAGCACAAATAAACGTGTACACCAACCGCGAGTAGTAACACTCGCACGCATTTTTTAAAATTTTGTTTCAATTATACAGTTATATCATTATGTCAATTATATTTTCCAGTTATTTCAATAAATATTAACAGTTTAATTAATTCTCTATAACTTCGTACTGCAATAGTAATTTTTACAGATATTCTTAATGTAAAATTCACTCGTTACAACCATATTTATCGCAAGAACATATTTACTGCTAAATGAAAGAGATGATTACATATAGTTAATGTTATCCATATGATTACCGGTAAAAACCACACAAATCACTCATATTGCTGTAATATTTATAGAAAATTTTTTCTGCGCAGATTTCAAATGATGTATCGCTATAGAATTTACATTAGTTTTTGGAAAAGAGATACCCGTCTTGAAACCTCGACTTCGACCATTTGCATTTAATTAACTGATGATTGTGGCCGACACTCATCTGGCATCAGTAAGTAATAGTTGCTGGCAGAGGTAATCAGACTGCCCGCACTTAATCTGCCCAATTCTCTCTATATTCTCTACGCTCTCTATTCAGTAGTTTCTTTAGCCGGAGTTTCCTATAAATGGCTGCACATATGAATGTGTCTGACCGTGAAAGCAGTAGGTTAACTGTTAGCAGCACGAGGCGTATATATCAGCGCACCGTATCTTGTTTCTTGTTATAATAAAAGCGGCTGTGTTCACAATCATCGCTGTGGTACTTCGTCCATTATCAAATTCAAGGGATTTCTTGTAAGAAAATTCGTCGATGGAATAGAAACCAAGTAGATCCCGAGAATCAGATTCAAGATACAGTAGAGAAGAATTACTCATCTGACAATCAAAATACAGTAAAGGAATTAGTGAAAATTCTATACTTATGTATTTATGAAATATATTATGATATTATGAAATATACTTTGACAGCTGGTCATTCTGTACACATATTTTCTACCTTGGCGGTAATTAAATAAAATTTAAATATTGTGAGTTGAAAGTTTGCGGTGCAATTAATATATAGGAAAAATGTAATCAAGTATGGGAAATTGTTTAAGATAGATTAATAAAAGTATGGGATAGATTTGAGGATGGTAGAAAAAATATGGGATCGGATCATATCCGAGATTCGTCCCAGATATTTTTTCCATTCTCTTTCCCAGACATCTTTCCCAAACCTGTCCCATACTTTTCATTTCCACACGGGTGTACAGTGTCCTGCGTTTTAGGGGTAGCTCTCGAGCAGTTTGGAATATCTTGAATTCTTGCAGAGTACTCTCTCTCCTTTCTCTCTCTCCCACAAGTATTTGACTTTCAAATGTTAGCAACCAGTCATAGTTCACAGCCCGTTATAACCGAGCGCTCAATTTCGAGAAGTAATTCCAGCTTCTAACAAACGGCCGGTGCATCACATTAAGTCAGCGCTTGTCGAGACTTTACCTACTCTCCCTTAAAATTCAGGAGGATGAGTGGTTCAATGATAGTAGGTCATATACGTATGTATAAAAGCATCAGTATATCAGTAATACTACAAGTATTCGTCTAGTGAGCAGTGCGCGCTCTTGCCTCGTATAAGGTGCCAAGTATGTATGAGGCATTGTCTTGTATCTTGTCAAAAAGCAAGGCTCTGGGCCAAAGAGAAGCTGAGGGAAGGCCGAATAGGCATCACTGCAATATGCATAACGTCGCGTCGGGGTCGACGCTGTGTCAGCTTGGCATCGTCCAGGCGCTGTCACAATGTCGAGACAACGCCGAGTGTTTATAGAACACCAGAATGAAGGAACATAGCTGTAGACCGAGAACGGTATGGACCTCGTGAAACAACCACTTGGTCACTTGCTCATCTCGCGGTCCTATCGGCAGCCTCCAAAAGACTTTGTTCTCGAGACGCTCGCACCAGTCCTCTCCGGCTTACCTTATCTCTCAGACTCACGGACTCTCCTCTCGGTTCACAAGGTGGAAATAACTTTGGCACCAGTCGGAAGCCACGATCCGTTTGCCGTCAGCGTGAAGCATCGTTCTTGTGACGTTTTGCTTCATCCTCTTTCCCTCCCATCTGATCTCAGGAAGCCTCCTGATAAACGATCGGTTCAGGGAGGGTTATAAGGCGTAGGAGTGACCATGTGTCAAGTAAGAGATCAGCCAGTGGTCGCGGAAAACTCTTCACGATGTTCATATATTTAGATTCGCGTGTTTGTTTGCGCGCTTTCGGTCTTCTAAGCTCACCCGTTCGTTATTCTATTTTCAAGATTGGCGAGTGTGATTATTTATAGGGGCCATGTTCTTCAACAACAAATGGGCCGAGTGCATCTCGTCCAGAGCCAACGATGAGCAAGAGAACCTTGTCCTTATCGCTGAGGATTAGAAATGTCGCTTGACTGTCGACTGTCGACTTCACCCTGACTCTAGCATTCTGAAGCACTTGAGAAAAGTACTTCAGTATCCTCTCTCTTTCTGTTACTCAATTTCTCTGACTCAGTTCTTCCCACTGCTTTGACAAGACGACTCGTCATGTGGGAATGACAACCTCACAACGAGGATTCGCCATGTTCCTCGACAGACTAGCTTTCATTCTTCCCGCTTTCCTTTATCCTTAGCTCAGGCAAGAAACATTGGCACGTTGAGGTTAATCCAGTCTTGGTATAAAGGCAAGTAACAACGAATATGGGAGTCACGAAGCCATAGCTTATAGCGGCCTGGCGTACCAGCGAGTGAGGAGGCAGCGCAAGGTAAATCTTGGCTGCAGGGTATAGCTTTCGCAGTGATGTCAAATTACGTGAACCCAGTTGATATCCTTGTATTTCATTTGGACTTTTTACGAAGTGGTTCGCCAATTTACGAAATCCGCGCTGAGCTCTTTCTACGAGAACCGTGCCAAAAACAATTACGAAGGAGAGATTTCACACAGCTGGATCACAAGAAGTAAATGCAACCACTTCTAAATACACGGCATCATTTCGCGCAATATACATAGTACATGATGGTTCACGAATTTTTCTCAAAAAGTCGAGGCTCTAGTTAAATGCGGCAATACCTTGTCTATATATCGACGTTATATCATTCATATCTGTCTATACAGAGAGATCGATACAAAAGGGTGTTTTCTTTGCCGTCGAGAACTTAACGTCGTTACCGTGTCATAAAACTTTACTACCAGATTCTCGAGCGGAAGTAGCGCCGTTTTAATTATTCTCGATTTTAATGGTTGCGCCACGAACAATGAAGAACGCGTGGATCTTTCTTTCCATGGGAAATACATACCCCTTTACATCCGTCTATGTTCCTCGATAATCTTTAATGCGTGTCTCCGTCAATTTGAAATTTGATTCTAAGGAAAATTCGTCCAATAGCCATCGCGAGGTTCACAGATGTTAATGAGTTTCCGGCGTATGATATTTTCCAGTTATGAGAGAGACACTGGAGCAATTTCATTCGGGCGCAATCGGCCGAGCCAAGCCAAGACTGTATTTTACAGAGATAATATCGGGCCACGAAGGGACCAAGCGAACCGAAATACCAATAAAAATTCGTTGGTCAGTTTTATGAAATTTTACCAAGGTGATACATCAAATGTCCTGTCATGCGTTTCTACTTCCCACTCTCTCTGTCCTGCTATACACACGTAAACTATTTTTATCTTTCCATTGAATCCATCGGAATTCCATTGGTGAGTATCTTGGTTCTCAATGTTTACTTCTCTTTGTCACTCCACTTTATTTATCCATCTTTCTATCTATACCTTCATCTCTCGCCAAAGTTATTCAGTGCTAATGGAAGCGACAAACGATGCCTCAGGCGATGAGACTTCGACGTTCCTCTAAAATTTATTCTATACAAATTAAAATCATGTTTACCTTCTTTGTATTCTCCGACTCACATTCCCTCTTCAATTTGAAGGGCTTGCAGTAAAAGTAAGAACGAGAAGGACGAGGAGAAGGAAGGAAGGCGAGACGAGACATAACCAAAGGAAAGACAATGAATGTATTTCCATTTACATTATCAGGGTAGCAAATCATGACATTTAAATTTCACCATGACGCGTCCGTCCCACCATTGTGGGACTGTTGCTTCCGAACTCCCATCGAGGTGGTCTCACAAAAGCACCGGAAATTGATTCGGCCGACTTTGAATCAGGGTTCTTATCCGCTCGAATAAGAATCACTTAACGCCCCCCTCTCCCCCTCCTCCTCCTCCTCCAAATGGGATCGTTAGGAGACTCTCGCTATACAGTTCACACACCCTCTCACTTGGCCTTTCTCTCAGTCCATCTGTCGTCTTGTATTAATTTACACGATATTGTCCTGCGGGGTTGTGTGTTCCCTTCTTTTGCCTCTGGCGGAAAAAGTCAAGACACGTGAAGACAGAAGATACCACAGGATTGTAACGTGCCAAGGAAAGCAAAGGAAGTAGTCAGATAACCTGGCAAATGGTGCGATTAAGACCAGCTTCACGTTGTTCATACGACAGCATTCTTAACACAATAGCTTGGCAACGTGCTAATATGATTTCACGTGAGAATTCTACAATGTACCCATAGCTCTACTCATCGCTTAGTAACAATTATCAGAAATTCTTTGCTTCCATTTTCTTCCTCTCCTATCCTTCCAACCTGACTCACACACGCTTTTATCGTGAGTGTCTTTGAGCCACTATCTCATACATTAAAGATGTCGACGGCTCCCTGACAATTTCTGCCAGGATTGCGTCATATGTTCCTGGGAGATAGCGGCGGGAGCTTCTCCTTGGGAGCACGTTGGCTATTTGTGCGCGTGCGCGCGCTGCCACGAGATCATTTGAATTTTGCATTAAACATCAATGCGTATTCTGCATGTTTGGGTTTTGCAATTTCACCTTTATTGGATACGGCTGGTAGCGCACGGTGTCAGATATCTCTGAGCCAAAACGAACCAAGGAGGCCAACTCAGCCAGTGCTTCGATATGGCGATACGAAATTAGCCCTCACTCACCTGTCCTGTCACTATATCTCCTTGCTTACACATGATACTGGAGTTTGCAAGCAATGGTGAATCGCGTGTCCCTCGCTAGACTAGAAGACGCTGGGTTGTTCGTTGCTGACCATTACTGGCTGTTAGTACCCGTTGCTCAATATAGCGCCGTAACCAACACCTCATGAGTCATCCTGAGACAAACGTGACACGCCGGCCCGTCTCTATTCCCAGCTGCGTCGAGGAACGTGCCAAAAATAATCTACAAAAGTACTTTGGCCAATTATTACAAATTGTATGCGTTTTCTTATTCAGCTTTGCATTCTTCTCTATTCCTGAACCACTTCATCTTTCCCGTTTAAAATCGACAAACTGTATCACTCAATAATCCGATATCCTGATCAATAGACGGAAGAGTAAAACTCGTTATTTCTTAAACAGGTAGGTCTAGTTTTAAGAGTATGGAAGCAGCCTATATAGTTTAGTCGGTCGGGCCGAAAAAGGTATCGAGATTCGAGCAAGGAGCCGAGAAAGGAACCGTGAACTGAGGAGGAATCCATCAGTCAGAAGCGTGACAGCTGCCGAGCATACTTTTTTCATCGTTCTCACTAAATATAATCTGGCTCGAAGTGAATTTCTCGTCGTGTCCACGCGCCACGCTTCGCTATGCCGCAGAGTAGCTTCCTCAACTTCCCCTACTTCCTTGGCATTCCCAGGTCCCTCATGACATTCTCATGACTCTTCCGTGTGGCGCCGGTTGCCTCCCCAGACACGCGAATTTAATAAACCATCGGCAGTCCAGAGTAATCGCATTTCTCATTCATTAAAAAAAGTAATCGCATCGTCGACCAATTAGGTGGAAAATTGAGAATAAAACTTGTACATACGCTGAGCCCCTCGTGGTTAAAATGTCTGATTTAAATTGCTTTACCCGATACGCTTGGGCAGATTCAAAAAAAAGAAAAGCTCGGAAAAAGAAAATTCTCATTTCAAAAAGTAGATTCTGTTCCGATTTCTAACTGTCTAGCTACCCGACTACCTATGCTCACCTGTTTACTTGTCTAGATGTTTGCTTATGCGCTATAACGGCCATCCTACGTTGCTGAACCAAATATAGCTCGGATCCTGTTGCGAGTTAGTACTCTCCTCGAATTCTTCTGCAAATTGTACTTTAAGCATAAGCAGCAAAGCAGTCGTCACGCCAGTGTTAAGATAGAACACCTTGTCTTTTCTCGATTCGTCACAAATCGCAAAGATTTTAAATGCTGACTGAGACAATCAAATCGCTAGTTAATTAGAGAGCTCTTTGCCAACGATTCAACGTCGCCGCACTCCGCGTTGTTCGATTATAAGAAAGCGCAATATCACAAATGGTGGTGTTATTCTCGTATCGTCTTACTCCTACGTTGTTCTGTCGTCGGAGGAAAGGCCACTAATGGAGCCAAGGTGCGTTTACTCTTCGAACGACGTAGAAGGGTGATCGAATTAACAACGCCATTTAGCCCTCGGAACTAAGTTTCTCGCTGGTGGCTAGACAGCTTAACTTGAGAAATTCTTTTTAAGAACATCTGCTATAAACAAAAAAGAAAGAGAGAGAAAAGAAAAAATAAGAGCAAAGAAGCTGTAGGACTATCGAGTGGCAAGAACGTGCACCGGCAGCGCATATTTCCTATTCGGAAGAGCCGACGTTATTACCTGTTACACTTATTACATTATTAGCCATGGAAGCAGGATGGCAATATCACAGGTTACGCGCGCTAACTTTATACGAATAAAAATTTTACACAGCGCGTAAATTCGTATGATGAGCTTCAGCTCCCACGACGACTCGACGTGCACACGGATGCCTCCAAGGGAATATCACGTGGGTTCCACTGCTCGGAAACTCAATTTGCTACTGCCCATCTCTTTGGATGCTTTTCTACGCTCGTTTTACCACCAAGTGCGCATAGAAGGACATACTCTATACTTTCATTCTCATTCCCTGTTTCAACCTAAAAGGTTCCAGATCCCCCGAAAAAGTTGGAATTTCTCCGTTTCCCGGTTTTGCTACAGACTTTTCTGGAGTAACTGAAAAATTATAGACTCGCGAGTTCAAGAAATAATGTCGCAGCCTGATCAGAGGACCTCTGACTCTGAAGGTTACTGAGGATTTAATGGAAGTAATTGACACGGAGCGCATCGAGTGCATCGGACGCACTAGGTGCATTGGGTGCCGTCGTTTGAAACTCCCGAGACAATCGCTACTCTTTGAGTTTCGTCCGGCACGAGTTCGTAGTTGCTTCAACAGAGCAAACAACATTACTAATTAGCCAGGAGGAATTTCAAGAAAGTTTGCCACGGGAATTCCGTTAGGAAACGAGTTAAGAAGCAGTTATAGCGTTGATTCGATTTCACGGCAAAGCCAACGCATTTCTGTTGTCATTCGTGTAAGTCGTAAGACACAAGAGAAGAAAATACAGAAAGGGAATAGCTGGACACGTCCACAACTGGCAACGAACCGGTAATCGGTTGGGTGCCTACTCAGCCGCGCGGTCGCTTTCCTAAAGAAGTTCCTGAAAGAGTCGCTAAGGAGCGTACCCAAGGGACCAACGTCGCCATTCACCCGTAACAAAAGGCAATCGCCCTAGAAGTGGCGGAGCTTGAGCGAGCGCCGCTCATAACTTACCGGAATCACATCAATATTTTCAGAAAGAGCCCGAGTCGAAATATTGGTCCTATTTTGAACCTCGACATCCTAAACTTATAAAAGGACGTTAGAGGATCTATGTAGGGCATATTTACATTTGATAGATATCCTATTCTAGACCTGAAAAGTGGTAGATATTTCTATTTTCTTCCACTTTCAGGTTCAAAAGACGTTTTTGATATCCTTTACTACATTTACTACTTTTCAGGTCTAGAATAGGATATCTATCAAATGCAAATATGTCCTACATAGATCCTCTGACGTTCCCCTTTTAAGGGGGCCAATACACCTGGGATGCCCGAAAATAGAAGGTTTTTTCAGTTTGAATTGCGGAAAATTGATAAATGATTTTTAAACTTTTTTTTTCAAAAGTATACATAATCAAATAAAAACTGAAATTTTCGGTAAAAAACGTCGAATTTTGCAAATGGCATCATCCTTGTGAGACGTGTTTTGTCGTGAAGAAGTTTGCGGTAGCCACGATATATCGGCCAATTTTCGACCGATTTATTTGACATTTGGCATGATTCATCTAGATAGTAATACGCAATTAGCATGGGAGCCGATTTTTCATTGAGGCTTTCCTTACAATTTTATTGCAAAAGATTTTGAGCAAAAAATCGTTGATTTTTCGACACTGCGTTTCCATGGTCGCCATTTTTCCTCACGTTGAATATAAAAAAAATCCTTCCATGCTAACTGCGTATTACTATCTAGAAGAATCATGCCAAGTTTCAAATAAATCGGCCGAAAATTGGCCGAGACATCGCGGCTACCGCAAAGATCTTCATGAGAAAACACGTCTGACAAGGATCGCTGCCATTTGCAAAATTCGATAATTTTTTCAACGCAAATTTCATAATTTACATTGTACTTTTGAGTTTCAAAAAGGTTTGAAATTTTATCGTTTCGTTTATCAATTTCGGTAATTTAAGCTCAAAAAACCTTCTATTTTCGGGCATCCACGGTGTATGTTCCCCCCTAAGTTTAGAATGTTGAGGTTCAAAATAGAACCATTATTTCGACTCGGGATTTCAAGTTATTAAATAAGCTCTAATTCGAGTGAGCTAAAACTTAGAGAGCTATAATAGGTTGTAGAAGAATATCAAGGTTCAGGAAAGGTGCAAATATGAAAAAGATAGCGCGCTTTAGGCTTTGAATTGGGCATCGTCACCAAAAACGGTTAAATGAGATGCTATCAAGTATCAATAGGTTCTTAGTAGGCACACGATTTCGATTCATGAGTCGCACCGAGCAGAATGGTAAAAATGACACGTGAGTACCAAAAAGCCGACACGTTTCGAGAGACTTTTCACTCCTTATTCATCCTGTCAATTTACAAATTGAAAGACCCACGGATTTGGCAATTCATCTATTTGCTCACAGACGCCCCTAAGTTCACCGCATATAGTATAGCGATTCATGTTCGCAGTTGGCAGTTAACAAGGTAATCCTGTTTGAAGATTGGTGTACGGATCAACAGGGAAGGTAGCTACTTGTTGATGGTAGTCAGGTTGACAGAAGAAGCCTGGGGTAACACGAACGTCCTCAGTAAGGCAAACTAGAAGATCTCAGTGAAGACGACGCCAAAGCGATGAAAATGTAAATAATCAGAGGCAAATCTCGGTCTTAAAAAGAAGACGTTTCTTTCACTTTCTTTTTTCCTTCAGCTTCTCTTCTTCCCCATCTCCTTATGTCGAGTCACTCGAAGGGATAATTAAAGGAGGTCTAGCCTAGTCTCTGCAGTCAGCTAGATCTGTGGATCCTTCGTTTCTCACTAACAATCCCGAATGAATTTATAAGGAGTCGTCGGGACACCGTGCAATCGCATTAATTATTTGACTCGAGCTTAATGGTCCACTCGGCCGGTACAGGTTCCAGAGATACACAACGTTGTTAACGATGCTGACGAAAGCACAGAGATGCATCTCGTTGCACTAGTGAACTGAATGCGGTGTTCAATGTTAAATGCAAGATCGATAAACATAACTCTCTTGACGATTCAAAGATTCAAAGTAACTTGTTTCCAGTATCAGTATGGCGAAGGCTCCGACCGCTTTACTGCTAGTTCGGCCGTCCATATCATAGAACGTCTCACTAGAGAATTACACAATCTCTTTGTCAAAACATCATGCCGACTAGAAATTTGACCGATGTTCGCTAAGGACCCGATCGGGAATGTTTAGGGCATGCCCGAACAGGGTATGTCCTATAAGGTCCATAGCGGGTCCGGATCAAATTGCCTCAGCATTTTTAAAAACAGTGTCCAATAGAGTTAGGTGATCGGGCCCACGTTGGGACCATATTACGTTTCCATATGAGCAAAACATCTTGCTGGAAAGAAATATTCAACAGAACAATGCAATAGGGTCCAGATTAAAAGACAATTAAATTGCTTCGTTATCGAAATGTCTCGCTAAAAACGAAATCCAATAAGGTTACGTTATCGGGTCCAAATCAAGATCACGTCGATTTACCTTATTTTAAATGTTTGTCAATTTAACGCATTTCTGTGTTTTATTGTCTTTTTACGACCCATTCATACGTGTATAAAGTTAGCACAGCCGCTTCAGCACAATCACTCAAAACCAGCATAATAATTTAGTGCTCGTTAGCTGCTACTTATTTACTCTATTCCCAATTTCGTTGCTTCAGCCCTTCAACTGAAAGTAGTGGCTGTGCCAGGTTGTGTCCCAAGTCATCACAGCCACACAAGAAAAATAAATAAATGAAATAATGTGATGTGAAAATTTAAGTGTTCTTTAGTTGCTAATTAGTTGCGGTATTTAAAGATTTTTTAAAAATATTTAAAAAAACTAATCTTTGGGGCATCTAGCATTGAAGTTCTAACCTATCTTAATCTAACGTAGCCATTACCAAGCCCAATTAATATTAACAATCTAGTAAATGTTCCTACAACGACTGATCTGCTAATCTTATAAAGACCTGATTGAATTATCTCACGAGGTCCCGACCATGTTTGCCCGATCGGGTCCCTGTGACGCAATCACGTAACATGTATACTCAGGTCCCGATCGGGTTCTGTTAGCAGGGCCTGATTTTTAAGTTGGGCAACCCCGATGCGGTCCACATAAGGGCCCTACATCTATTTCTAATTGGGAATTGATGAATGAAGAAGCCAAGAAGTTTGTGGAGGTAAAAGCGCAATGGCAGGAGAACCACTGAATCGAATGCCAGTGGGCAAGTGACTCTTTTTGGCTGGCCTTTGTAGAATGGCGAAGAGATACTCGTTTAAGCTTGACTACTCTCCAGTCGATCGGAACTGGAGCCATTTCTCGCCAAACTTCCTCAACAGTGTTGTTAGCACTACTGCCATCTCTACTACTACCCCTACCCACTGCCACCACAACCAGCAACAAACAGCATCCCTATCATGGGTACGTCGATAGCATTCCTCGCGAATCGAGGTCAGACTGAGCTTCATTATCGAAGTGATCGGTTCGCGCTGCAGGTTTTCTTAGGCAGCGCACCATAGCCCACAACAGATCACGACTCCCAATTCGGCTTCTACCCACTATTTATAAGGGTCATCGATAATGGCCAAAAACCTCCTAGGTATCTACCTTCCCAATCTGCAGCTATAGCTAGCTATATATCGCTTGGTGCTTTCGTAATGATAGCTGCAAATGCCCCTTATTAATTAGCAGCCAGTACTTTCTCGTTAACAACCAGCAATCAAAGAAAGCCTAAGAAACCTATAGAAAATGGAAGAAAGGAATTGAATCCTCAGCTATCGGTTTGATCGAGTAGACTATTCGAACATTCCGATATGTAAAATAAGCTGGGTCTACCACATTTGATATTTTAACCGGAACTGCTACATTCGATTTTAGGGCTACCCCCTTAGGTGTGGTATGTATGGTGGACCCAGCTTGGGCCTCGACTGGGTCCACCACACTTGTTCTCACTCATCTGTAATGACAACCTCAACTTATTAGATATCATATTTTTGGGCCACTTAAGGGCTGTCGAATGCGGTTAGTCGCAATTAAATCGGACCACCCCTTCTGGAAAAATCATCGCCTTATATACACTTTTTATTTTATTTTAGGTTTAATTGCTTTAAAAACTGTTCTTTATGCATTATAAAAATATAATATGCTATAAATCTCAATTTTCTAACCTTTGCGATGTTTGGGCTGCACCCCCTGGGCTCCGAGAAACGACCCCCAACACAAGTTAATCGTCTGGACGTGTACCACCATGTTCTATATTATTCTCAATGACTTTAAAAATCATTATTAATTAAGGGCTTACATTCTCAACACCTTGCGATTTTTGAGTTGCACCTCTAGGCCCCAAAAAACAACCCCCAACACAATTAACCCTGCACGGTCGTACTGTAGTTTCGCTACTTCCGCGGTCGCACTGGGACGAAAACGTCCACGTACAGTTTTCAACGTGTTAAATCGCTTTCAAAAATTCCCCAAAAAAATCATTAATGCTCTTGAATCCTTCTAGGATGTGAATCCATGACTGTTTAAGTACAAAAGTTATTCTATTTTTTGCTATAAATTGGTACCTGAGCGAAAACGCTAGAAAAAAGTGTGTGGGCTTAAACTTCACAATTAAAAAATGAGCCATAATAAAAAAATTACCATGGATTATCGTCATAAACACCCTAATGTTCAAGAAAAACCGCGCTTCGATCGTTTCTGCTGAAAAAAGTATAATTATTGAAGCGCTTGAAAATGCACAATTTCAAGGAGAGGAAAATCGAGAATTTTTATGAAAAATAATATTGACAATCATTTTTACTATAAAAATAATATTTTTATGCAAACAAGAGATTATAAATGAAAACTAACACTAAATACACTATTAGAAGTCTCATGGATCGAAAAACACAAAAATTTTGAACCGCAACTTTTATTAACACGCCGGTCGTACTGGGACGTTTTCGTCCGGATGACAACCTTATACCGCTGTAGCTCAAGGACTACCTGGCCAAAGGGCGACTAGACTGCGCGTGCAGGACCATCCCTATACTAAGTTTTTTTAGGGAGGGGAGTCGCGCCCCACCCCTTTTCGGTTTGCCAGGAATTTCAAAGTGAAATTTCGCTTGGGACGAAATCGTTCCAGTGTGACCGCGCAGGGTTAAATCGTAAACTATTCTCTGATTGCAACTAATATTAATTTCCTGAATTCCTTATTCATTTCGTTCGCCAATTTATGAAGCATAAGCCCTTGGAATCTTATATTAAAAAAAAAATTTTCGAGCGTAGGAATTAAACTCTAGATCGCCCAGTTCAAGAACTTCACGCACGCAGTCACAGTCATGTACAACTTGATGACCGACCTTCATAAGTAGATTAACAAACCATTGTTTTTGACGCTGCATCGAAACCTGCGGAAATCGCCCATGCCTGTTCTAGACCCACTGATTTTTATTTGAACAATTGAACAGTTGTTAACAAATTGCAAAGTGTTGGGAATGTAAGCCCTTAATTAATAATGATTTTTAAAGTCATTCAGAATAATATAGAACATGGTGATAGACGTCCAGACGATTAACTTGTGTTGGGGGTCGTTTCTCGGAGCCCAGGGGGTGCAGCCCAAAAATCGCAAAGGTTTGAAAATTGAAATTTATAGCATGATATATTTTTATAATGCATAAAGAACAGTTTTCAAAGCAATTAAACTTAAAATAAAACGAAAAGTGAAAAAAATATATAAGGGGATGGCTTTTCCAGAAGGGGTGGTCCGATTTATTTGCGACTAAGCGCATTCGACAGCCCTTAAGTGGCCCAAAAATATGATGTCTAATAAGTTGAGGTTATCATTATAGATGAGTGAGAACGATTGTGGTGGACCCAGTCGAGGCCCAAGCTGGATCCACCACACATCCCACCCCTAAGGGGGTTAGCCCTAAAATCGAATATGGGGTTCTAAATTAGCCCTAAATGAACCCTAAATTATGCAGTAGCTCCGGTTAAAAAAAATCAAATGTGGTGGACCTAGCTTATTTTACATCATTCCGAACACTTGGTAAATTTGGAACGCAGGCTGACGCAATATGACAATGTAGGTGGTATATTTTGCACATAGCGTTAGTGGACAAACATACATGTTCAAAACGAGTTAAATGGATCGAATTTACGGAGCACCGGCTCTGAGGCTCATAGGTACTCTCCAGCGTCGAGAGGTGGCAAGAACGATTGTCACCGTATAACACGGCTAACGAGTTTATCACTAGCCGAGTGATTGGAGAGGCTCTGTCACGGACGTTGGCTGCGGACTGAAATCCCCCAATCGGTGAGGATCCAGCTCAATTTGAACGTGCAGAGTCGACGCTAAAGCAATTTCGAAAGACGCACACTGGCACCCGCACAAGCAGCTGCTAAATAGCGTCGTACCAAAATCTGAATATTTTGTGTGGAAATGGGAAAAATGACGAGGAGAAGCTGGAGGTTCAGAGAAGTTCGAGAAGAGAAACGTTCGTGATGTTCAAAAATTATCATATTCCAGGCCATTGGTTCGTTTCGGAGGAGTTGTCGAGTATTTGCAATTCACAATGAGTCTTACTTTGTTATGCAACTGCTACCTTCTTACGCCTGCGGCATTACTCGAATTGATAGGGAAGAGAAATGATCACATTGAACGACGTCGTGTTCAACCAGAATGAGAGAGAGAAAGTGAGTGAGTGAGTTTTATTATTGCGTACTGGGACCGGTGTCCCTTAAGTACACCCAACCAAGATACATTCAATATTCTAGATATGGGATGCTCTCAGTTCCCATAGTAGTTATGCCAGTATAATTACAAGCTCACTCTAAGCCTAAGATTAATTAAGCTAGGTTAAAATAATTGCAAGCAGTATTTACAATCCAATTGTGGTAGTGACATTTAAAGGTGTTTAACGACTGGGCCGCTTTAATTTCTATCGGAATTTGGTTTCATGTGGATACCGCGACGCAACGGAATGATCTTCCGAACAAATCCAAGCGTCTGATTGGTATTACCAGATTACTCGCTTCTGCCCTCGTCTTCCGCCTATCAAATTCCGACCAAAATGAAAAAAAGTTGCAAAAATACTTCGGTTCTCTTGTTTCAAATAGAGAGTATAGAAAAGATCCAAGGATCTAACGGGGTTTCTCTTCAATTTTTAGCCACTATAGCCTCTTCAGATATAGCGTGATGTGCTTCGACTTCCTCACATCTATAAAAATATATAAAAGAAGTTCATATGTTCCTATGTACATTACCTCAAATCTCGAAAACCACTGAACCAATTTGAAAAACTCTTTCACTGATGGATAGCTCTGATCTTCATAAGTAACATAGGCTATGTGTCATTACGGTATGTCGAAAAGGGGCTGACTAATTCCGTTTAGAAGTACTGACATAAATGCGGACAAAGCCGTGGGCGAAAGCTAGTTAGATATAAAACGGGCTCCAGAGTTTATCAACTTTTGGAGTTTGAAATTCAGTTCTCTAGAAAGATCGCAAGTGACGAAGCAGCAGTAATCAATGTGTGGCAAAAGGAAAGATATGGAACTTTTTTTTTGAAAATTGACAAAACTACACCAATTTTTGTGAAAAAATATTGTTTGTTTAAAAAAAGTGTATAAACAATGCAATATCTCAGCCATTTTTTATTTTTTTTCAAAATCCCAACACTCAAACCATAAAGTATGTTGTTAGGAACAGAAAAGCTGTCTTGCAACTTTTTAATTCGAAAAACTCTACTCCTTGAACCTTATGACAACAACATGAAAATGTAGTTTTGAATAAATTCATGTTAAAGTTTTAGAGAATCATATGCTTTAATGTATTAAATATGAATAAACTGCCATTTTTAATATAAAATTATGGTTATTTCAGCACTGACTAATTTTTTCCTATATTTCCACACTATTTCCTTGAAAACCCAAGAATAAAATAAAATTTCTTTTTCAGAATTTTTAAGGTGATTATGTCCCCTTAAGTCTCAGCGAGATCTTGGCCAATCTTGGTACGAGTCTAGACCCAGGCTTAACGTTCAAAAGATTTTTGTATTTAACCAAATTTCAGAGAGATCTTGGGCCAATATTGGTTGGAGTCAGGGGCAAAGTTTAACAGCCATAATAGTTACTTGTATTTTATTGAACTGTATTAATAAATGTTATTTAATTGTCACATACGTGTATACACTTGCCACAGTGTGCGCATGTTAAAGATTGTATCTTGTGAAAAATTTAATTCATTAAAAAGTTTTGGGATAATGAGGTCCTTAAGGAAGAACTGTACCTTAACTATCTGAAACGTAATACAGTTAACACTTATGTTTCAAATAACCTAGTGGTCAAGGAGGTCGATTGCCAATCCAAGAAGTCCCAAGTTCAAATCCATCATTGGAAGGAAAATTTGAAATTGAAAATTGAAATGCAAAAAACAAGTTAACAATGTAACAAAAAAAGTTTTTAAGTTAAATGTTTATTTTTCATTTATCGGACCAATGTTATTAGGCCAAGTTTGATGATCGATCCTGACCCAAGCATGGCCCAATCATCCTAGCCAATCCTAACCCGAACATAGCTACCAATCTTGGGTCAGCAGTGGCAAGAAGTATTGGCTGCGTCAGTTTGGCCAGAATTTGTCAATATTGGACCAAAGAGGCCCGATTCTCAATTGTTGACTGTGTTCGTGCGCAGACTGTGGGGAAGGAGGTCCCTATTGATTTTTAATTGATACAACTGTTTGTTAGGTGTTTTACAGATTGTACTATGTTCACGCCACGATAGTCTGGTGTCGATAGTGACGTCAAGAGCCTTTAGATGATCATCATGTTTCAGCTGTATCTGTTAGATTGAGGTTACGTGCAGTTCCCAAAATTATTGCCTTTGTTTTCGATTTGTTGAGCGCGAAGTGATTATTTACAGTCCACGTAGAGATTTGCTCTATGTCCGCATTAATCATGTCTATTCTACATCGAACGTCTTCGCGAAGAGATAGATAATGACATCGTCCGCATAAGAGATGTATCTGCAGAAGATCAAGACATTCTTTAGATCCATCATGTACAAGAGGAAGAGCAATGGTGTGTGTGTGTGCGCGAGCGCGCGCGCGTGTGTTGTGTGTGTGTGTGTGTGTGTGTGTGTGTCAGAGAGAGAGAGAGAGAGAAACTTGGAAAGTGGTAGATATGGTAAAAAATCTCAAGGATCATTTAAAGTTTTGGTGATGTCCCAATTTGAACCAACAAGTGGAAGAAATGAAAATATCTACTATTTTTCAGGTCTAGAATAGGATTTATAATTATGATATGTGAAATGTGGGCTGCTATTAATAATTTTATGAAATTTGAAAATCTCCAAGAATTGTCGACTAAGCAGCCAATAAAATGAAGAAAGAGGAATTTACGACATTACGGTTCCTTTGGGGACCCTCTTCAGGGTTTATTCTAGAATATCTATCAAATGTAAATATGTCTTACATAGATCCTCTGACGTCCTCTTAAGTTTAGGAAGTCGAGGTTCAAAATAGGACCAATATATCGACTCGGGTCTCACCTAAGTTTAATACATATTTAATTCATTATGAAAATGACTGAAGTGCAGTAAGCAGCAGTAGTCGAACTAAGAGTTAAAGAGGTGTGGGGACAAGCTGAATTCAGAGCTTGGTAATACTAAGGAGCCATTATACACATGCTTTAATTTGCCAATGTGTCTTAAAAACTCTGTTTCATATTTGAGAGGCATGATGCTTTGAGGTGAAGATATTGTTGGTAAAAACACATTTAAGAGATTCTATGCGAAATTGGAAAGGGAAAAGAATGGGAGACTGGGAGAAGGAGAATTATGTGAACCAGGATGACAAGTGATTAGAGCAGGATTCACGATTGCGCGGCGATACTTTATTTACTTCTCCTGAGAAGTATTCGGTAAAACGGTATTCACGTATTCATGCAGGTATTACAGAGTAAGCCAGAAAAATGTTTGACTTTGAGGATCTCAGGGAAATATGTAAAATCTTGATATGTTAACTAAGCCGAAAATCTATATAATACCGTTCGTACATCCTCGTGCGTCTCTGTACATACGGATATCACCGTATTGTTCTGATTTATTATTCAATCGGTATACGCTGTTTACGATGCAAACGAATACAGGTCATAATGCCTTCTTCTTCATTGTCTCTCTCTCTCTCTCTCTCTCTCCCTCTCTCTCTAGGGAATTTGCTAGGATGTTTGAGGATTGACCTTATTGTTAGTAAAGTATCACAGTGGTTCTGGCACGAGTTTCCTCGAACTTCGGCAATAGGGCTCTTCGCGAAATGGAAAACTTCGAATCTCTTCGTCTTGGCAAAGTTTCAAGAGACGCGCTGACGCACTGCGATTTCGTAAAGCAAGAAGCGTCGCAACACTTGTATGTTGAATGTTTCGTTAAGGAAAGCGCATGGTCTGTTTAGTTCCCCTTCGGCGAATTATGGTCAGAATGTAACAAGCAACAAAAAAAGAGAATAAGTTGCAGCTAAGAGAAAGGCTTGTCTCTATTATTTCTAATGGTGGTTAGATTCCAAGAGAAGAGCCCGAATTGGGAATCTGGCAGAATGCCATAGAAAGTTAATTCGCCTCAACGCCGAATTAATCTTCGCGTATAAATATCGCTCTGCTCTAGGAAACGTTACGGATCTTACAATGCCTTGGAACCCAAAAGCCCGAGATCTATGCCCAACTACCGTGTATCTCTTAATTCTTCGGACTCACGACATCTTCAGACTTTAAGACGTTCAGACGCCGACCTCGTGTCGCATCCCTTCCTGATGTCAACCGCACCTTGACATGCTATTGGCACTAGATGGAACCTCGTAAAAAAAGAGGTCTAAAAGAAACTGATTATTTGTCGAGGGACTTAATCGGACTAAAAATCAACGACCAAAACGACAGGAAACCTAGTAGAAGCAAGGCAAATGAACAACTGCGTATTAAAATTCCGCCGGATCTTGTGCAATAACGATTTGCCCAGACCTGGAGAATATAAGGAATAAGGAACCGGCACTGGTGATAGTTAATGGCAGTAAAATAGTGGTAGTGCCAGTGCTAGTGGATAAGATGCACTGTGGTAGAGCCGGCTCGCACCCCGAGGGATTAATCACGGGGCATTATAGTGGCGCCGGCTCAAAAGCAACCAGGAACCAGAACCAGAACTCGTGCAACTCCAGAGCTTGCGGGCTAAGGGGTTCAATCGCATGCCTGCACCCACCTCCCGCTTCCTCCCCTCTACCGCCTCCCTATCTCCTCCTTGTTACTCGCCGTCCAACATCTTTCAACACCTCCTTCCGCTCTCCTCTAGTTTCATCTAACTGCTCCGACCACCTTAGACTCCAACCCCATCCCCTGTAACTCAAGTTAATGAGGGCATAAACGCCACATAATTTCAAAGTTCGGGACGAGTTAGGATTGCCAAGACGTGACACACCGCCTATGATTGGATAGCGTTGCGACAAGCTTACAGCTGAGATCCTGTGAGGATTGAGCTTCGGTTTTATGCTCATCAGTTTGACTACCTTAGCATGCAGGTAGTATAGGTATTCCCTACACAGACATTATGTATATATAAAACAGTAAAGAACTTAAAATCAACGTTGTCTCTTGCTGATTTACACTATATCAAGAAAGCTCTATAGTCCATAGAAACATTCGTTCATTTTATTCGAATCGGTAAGCGGAGGGAATAAAAGTAGAAAACGAGTTAGCCATATGTACCTCGTTGCATCCTCCCAAACTTTCAGTCAACTCTTGGAGCAGTGCCGATTTACTTAAATTATGAGGATTTTCCATTCGTAATTAACTTATTATTACTTACTTCATGAGATAGTGATATGAGTGCAGCTGAATGAGACTCTTCTTAGGCCGCGAGAATTCTCATTCTTTTTTAACTAATAATTATAATAATGCTACGTTACAGCATGAGCCATGGCGATAAATCTATAATTAATGCAATCAAGTACCGGAGGACTCCACTGAGTCCTTGTTAACGGCTGACCGAGGAGAATCTTAACAACATCTCAGCCAACTGGAACCCAAAGGCGCTACTCTCGTGCACTTTACTGCGAACTTAACTGCGTTCCGCGGCGCTTCCTCTTATCCGATAGCGGTTTCTCTAACAGAGGTACAGTAGTTGCTCAACTATGGATGGGCGACATTATTAATACATTCAGAGGACTCTTTTACGCTGTGAAACAGTAAAAAGTAGGTGACCCCTACTTAGGAAATTGAAAATAAAGAATACGACAGACTTAAAAAAAAATGTTCAATTAAACACGTTATCCGTAATAATCACGAACGCGAAAAGGAATATCTGTGACTGTCTAACAGTATTCAAATTTCAGAAGACTTCATTTAACCTGCATAACATTCTTCAGGGTTAACGCACCTGAGTCACATACTTAGAGACACAGAAGTTCCATTACCGAGGCAATGTATCACGTAACACTTAATTAATTTTACGAGTCGACCCAGTGCGCAACTTACTCTCGCACAGCGTTAGTAAAGACTGCCGCAGTGCATTGGAGGACCGTTTTATGAGTATCAGTCTAGTGAACGGCTATGACTGGCGCTCGATGCTCGACATCCAACGCCTAGCGTCCGGTAAGCAGTGAGCGATGAGTGCCCGTTGCAGTTCACTCGATTCGCTGCACTCGTTAAAACGCTCTTTGGTACAGACGCACAGATTTACGGGGTCTCTCACACAGGCTAGCACGGCCTGATGCAGTCCTATGCAGTTCGATTGGTTCATTGCAAAGTGATCTTTATGCAAAGAGCCGTAAACTGAAAAGAACGGAATTTCTGTCGCACTATTTACACGTTGCCAGATCCAGTATACGGAATAAGTATTAAGCGGAGTACGAATCTCATGTCGGCATGATTCTCGTGCATTTCTTCTTATCGGTGTAAAATTTATCGGGTTCCGGTTCGCGTTAGGTATGTGATCCGAAATCTCAGCCAGTAGGCGTGCTCGCGTAATTAAGCCACATGAGATTTGCATAGGATCCGACAGATAGTACGCGAATCTCGAGAAGAAGCTAAGGTTAGTAGTGCTGGCAGACAGTGTTAATTCGTTTTTGTGATCGCGCTATCTCACCCTCGTTTGCAAGCTGCTCTACATTTCGCTGGTAACTCCACTCGCATCCTAAGAACATAGAATGTCGAAAAAATGTATCCCACTTTGACAGAGCCGATGTTTTTATTTCATTGAGAAATTGAAGTCTCACACAGGGGAACTTTAAAGTATAGCTTTAAATTCGCAATGAAGGCTCACTACTCGGGCACCCTGAGGAGCATCAGCGAAGATGTATCTCGTAGGAAGATAAAAGTATGTTTCGCATGCCGGTTCGCGGTAAAATTTAACCTAAGATATTTATAGAGGGGATATAAATATGCTGAATAATTGGAGTAAAGATATAGACAAAAGTTAAATCTCAGACTGAGTAAACTGATAATTTTCAATGGATTCCAGTGGAACTGACTGTTCATCTGACGTAGAGGCTGAATTAAAGTTGAATCGTGATAGTAGTTACATTGCTTTGGTTAACCTAAATAATTATCTGTTATTGTTGCACGACGTTATAACAAACTCTGTTGTCGTAGACAGCAGAATAAGTCCACACGTTCTTACAAAGATATTTCGCTATTACGTTACGTTCGTTTAACGTTACATTTTCTCGCGTGACTTCCGGTGAATCACCCAGAGACATTTCTCAGTAAGAAGTTCAACGAGTTGGTCAGCAATAAAGTCTTCATTGTCGAAAAGTTAAGTCTTCTCACGATTAGGAATCGCACAATGTTTCCCAATTTGTGAATTTTTCGAGAATATTTCCTATTGCACCTAGAACTTTTTTTGCCATTACATTTTACAGTAGACTACAATTTTTTATTAGCATCATCAACTTTTAAACTGCTGGTATATTCTGCTTGAAAATTTATATATTCCTATCTATAAACAATAAATATCGACTTTCTATCCTCACGGGTTGAACCGACATTGAACGATATGCAGGCAAGGTGCCCGGCTATTAAAACAATCGCCGTTGACAGTGAGGGACGCTCAACGGGTTTGAAGAGGACAACTAGATGGTCGAGCAAGCAGTCAGACAGTCCCGAAAAGACAGGCAAGTAGGTGGGAGAGAGGATGAACTATCGGTCAGAGGTGGTAAGAGTGAACGGACACGACCTAGGTTACGAGTAAAATCGCTAGGGTATTTCAAAAGTCCATTCACGTAACGTAAAATATAGTAAATCGGGCAAAGAGTAATGCCTTGCTCGTAAATAACATGACAGATGTTCGACGGAGGCACGGCTGGCGTGCACACGCTAAATCTCGACAGAGATCGATACTTCTAACTGCGAACAGTGAACAGCCAACGGTGAACGGTGACTCCACTGGATCGATTGACCTTGCGGCCCTTTTATCCCATTCTTTCTCTCTAATTCCAGATTCATTTTACAAGCAAATCTGACAAATTTCTAATGAACCGATTGACAATTTTTATGAGAATGATCTAAAGAAAATTTCGATACGAATGTTAAGAATGATAGCTATAATCATTCGGCACAACGTGGAACGAATAACATGCAAGCATCTCAGGTGAGAGCAACTCGCCGTCCCCAGAGCTAAAGTTGCACTGCCTACTGTAACCATTCTCATAGTTTATTAATATAACGATGTCGAGGAAGGTCACCGAAGCGTAAAGTCTTCATGAAGTACTCGCAGGCTGTCTGACATTCCACTCGCTATCTCTAGTCATAGTCATGGATGCGATATATGTGATGACGCACTTCTATTTACAATCCAACGTGGTAACGTACTTCTATTTACAATTCAATGTGGTAAGCAGTAGTCCCAAGGAAACGAAGAGAATAGACAGAATGAGTAGGAAGAGGTGGACAGTGGCAAAAGACAGTGACACACAGCGAAGGGCAGGAAAGGTTAACAAAGGGTATGCAACGCGGCGAGCCTAACTGAAACAAATGTGCGTAGTTGCCGAAGCAGTTACGGGACATTGTAATGGTCTCAACTTTGTCCATTAACCATCGATTTCACACGGAGGGATAGCTAACTGTGCCAAGGCATTTACCTTTACCATTGCTAAGTCTAATAATATTGCAAGTATTACCTTTCACTTGCGTCAAGTTAGTTACGTAGTTTTTGACAAACCGAGCCAACTTTTCTGATGCTGAAATATGTTATGGGGATCGTACACAAAATGGGGCTCGTTGTGATATATTATATTTTCTTCAATATTAATTATAATTATTGGGAAAACTTTAATCGCATTTAAAAAAAAATCTCTAGCATATACATACAGGGTGTTCGAAAAATGGTGGTACAATCGAGAAGCAGGTGATACCTTTGCAGAAAATAAGAAGATTTTTAAGAATAGTATTTTTTTAATTAGAGCGTCATTTTTTAAATAATTAGAGTCAAAGTTCGTTGCGCACGCAGCCTATCTAGTTATTTTTCAAAGTACGGACCATGTCAGTTCTTCGGTAGTCGCAAGCCCGTTGCCTCTGAGTTTGAGTATATACTTTATTTCACTCCGTGCGAGAAATGCACTTTTACGCACGCTTCGCGTGCGTACAACTGCATTTTCGCACGTTGTGAAATAAAATTTTGTACGATACTCGTGTGAAAAACCTTTTCTAAACTCGTGTGATTGCAACACTCGCCTTAGGCTCGTGCTGCAAACTCACACTCGTCAGAAAAAAATTTTCGCACGAGTATCGTACAAAATTTTATTTCACAATTTCACATTTCTCGCACGGAGTGAAATAAATTCACTTTATTGTGTGTTTTACCGTAATTATAAAAGATGTTGAAATTGTTCGATAGGAAATGTAGTAAACATTGACGCAAAGGTCATTTTCGGCCAACCCGTTAAACGGAGCGTTCATACTTGAAGTTCTTGCAAAACGATTTACATTTTTACAGAGTTTACAAATGCACGACAAAGTAAATTTTCATAATCTTTAGTTGTGCATTTATTTATCCTTAACACATGCATGGAAACCTTCACTTTCTGTACATGTAAACCGTGAACAAAGTGAGTCTTTTCTCGAGCAGTGAGGCAAAAAGTTTGCCACACTACTTTTCTACACTCCTCGCATCTCTTTCTCAACTCTTGCGTTTGAACGAGACAAGTATAACTGAAACAGTACAACTAACGCCTTGAACCAAACTACGTACAGTAGAATTCATATATGCCTTCCCTCATGAATTTGGATGTAAGTGCAATTTCGCATTAAAAAGTTAAGTTTTCTATACATGTGTTAAGAAAAATAGTATGTGATATGCGTGGGGACATGGGCTTTGCACTCGTGTGATGTTTTCAGCAATCGCCTGCGTTTCGTTCCGGTGCCTGCGGCGCCTCCACTCGACTGCGGCTCCTGCTAAAAACATTCCACTCGTGCAAAATCTCTGTTTCCCCACTTGTACCACAGTATAGTATTATCTCCTTTTTAATTACACGTAAACGGATAACACAAAGCATACACATAAACTCAGAGGCAACGTGGGGGCTTGCGACTACCAAAGAACTGACATGGTCCGTAAGTTGAAAAATAACTAGATAGGTTACGTGCGCAACTAACTTTGACTGCAATTATTTAAAAAATGACACTCTAATTAAAAAAATACTATTCTTAAATATCCTCCTATTTTCTACAAAGGTATCACCTGCTTCTCGGTTGTACCTCCATTTTCCGAACACCCTGTATAATTCATACGAGGCGAATTAAAATTACTACCATGCTTCATTTCATTATCCGGTTAACCC
The DNA here is from genome assembly GCA_030142225.1 of Pachycephus smyrnensis. Classification (NCBI taxonomy): domain Eukaryota; kingdom Metazoa; phylum Arthropoda; class Insecta; order Hymenoptera; family Cephidae; genus Pachycephus; species Pachycephus smyrnensis. The sequence continues at coordinate 282,278 of JARQST010000361.1, forward strand.
TTTGAAGCATACATTTTTCCTGCGATTTTTTTGAAACTCGCCTGTCGGAATTTTTTTAAGTCGCTGAATTCGAATCTGGGATGAAAACTTGAAATTTTTCAAAATTCAAAATGGCGAACCGAAATTATAAAAAGTCAGATTTATACCAAATTATGTATTCGAGTATCTTATGACTTCGATTCGCGCCATATTGGATCCATCATTTTGAATTTAGTAATTTTTGGCAATAAATACATAGGCAGCAACTCAAAACATTTATATATACCGAGCTTTATGCAGATTAGACTACTTGTTCTAACTTTGGTCCGTCATATTGGATTCGCTATTTTGAATTACAAAACGTTGACCTCCAATTCGTAATCACCCAGATAGACTGTTCTGATCATCACGACGTGAGTCTATATTGAAGTAATCGATTGTCTGAAAGTTTACGAATTTTTTACTTTACCACCGAAGGCAAATAGACATTCTAAATGAATTATTAAATTTGCACTACATCGTGATTCAAATTTATCGTTGCATGAATGTGGCAACCTTTTTTACCGGAAATTCTGCAGCGGTTGCCATATTCCCTTTACCAAAGGTCACATTAAAAATGTACATATGTAATATGTGATTAAGTAAATGATATTATTTCATGAATGTCACTTTGCAGCCATTCTGTGATCTTATTAGTTGCAGTAAATGTGACCGAATGAAAATGTATGCATGATGCTACATAAAGTAAAGTAAATCTAATGTAAATTTGAAGTAAACAGACGACGTTAAATTCGTCCATGTTCGATACGTTTCGGAATCTGTATGTCCTCTAGGTGGCAGGACGCGAAACAATCAACTCGAAACTAAAGTGTATCTCTCAAATGTATATAGCAAAGTAATACTTTTAGGTAGGACACTTTTATAAAAGTATGTTAGTGTAACGCAACAGCTACACCCGTAGTCCAGCCCCGACTATTCTTCAATGCTAGCATCCGAATGAAAGTCTGGCAAACTGGATAGGGCCTAGTCAGATCACCACCTAATTTTCTAGACGGGATATAGTTATGTGCGCATTTTACAAAACGATCACGGCATGATATAAATATGAAGCAAATGTAAAGTTAAATGCAAATTTTTTCTCATTGTGCTATGAAGTAAACTTTAAACGATATTTATTGTATACTTTGGTAGAGTATGAAGGAGATAAAATTATCTTCCTTTTTTAGCACGACGAATGAGTCATCACGTATAGCCAACATTGGTGATTGTTTTTGCATTTTCATTTTGTCGTTTAATTTAGCAAATATGACTGTCAGGTGAACACTCTTAAGACACACACAATCTTGCTGCATTTCATGATTCAGCATGAGGTCAAATTGCAGCAAAATTTACGTACATTTATCTATTTGGACAGTGACCCAAAAAACCCCTTATTACTTATTTTCTATTCGATATCAGTTGTGATTTAACGACAATTACATTTATTGTGAAAAAAAATCGTTTTTTAGACTTTGTTTATTACCAGGAATTTATTTATCAATAAAAATGTAGTAATCAAATTTTTTCCATAACTTAGGTCCAGGCAATACCAAGTTTTCAGGTATTTTTGCCTAAATTTGAATTTAAAAAAACATATTTGCTTAATATTTTTTAGTAAAAACGCTTTCGGATCGTTTAGAAGACATGGCAATGTATACTACAGAATTTTTAAAAAATTTTAAATTCTCGATAACATTGATAAAAAATCCTGTCGGATACCAAAGACCCCAGGGTGTCCAATTGAGAGCGCAAAAAGAAGGGTTTCCGTCTAGGGTTAAATTAACTGAAGAGTACAGGTGAATATATTCAAAGATACTAAAAATCTTAAATCAAAAAAGGTGTGACACTGGTGTCGCACTAATCTTCAAAGGGTTAAGGGGGTCTTTTACTTTGTCGGTAAAAAGAATTAATACTTTTTTGCATTTCTCTCAAAGATGTAGATGTCTAGAATAGGTACCCCATGGGCTGTTGAAAATTCGTTAAATTGTAGAAGTTATAGAGCTATGAGTGACGCAGCGCACTGTAGAATAACAAGTCAAAGCAGTATGATTGGGCTAAGAAAGGGACAGTCCCATCATGCTTGCAAATTAGTGTAAATTATTAAATAACAAGATACGTTTGAGAAAAAGAAGAAGGTCCCCTTTATAGCCGCGGATCGACTGATTAACGGTAAAAGATATAAATTTTATATTAACTACATCAAAACGGTACGAAATACTTTAAACGCCTTTTTTCCAAAACCACATTTTCCAAGTTTCCGGAAGTGCTCTAAAACATCCTAATTGAGCAATCACCATTTGATAGAAACGTGCACAATAAACGCCTTCATCAGTTGAACTAGAATTATTAAGAAATATTCAAAACATTTTTTTAGAAACAAAACATTGCAAAAATGTTTCGCCAGAAACCAAACTTTGACACTAATAACTCACTATTTTCAATTAAATTGGGTTTTCTTCTTGATTCCAATTCACTTAATGCGCAATTTCATCTGAAATAAAAAATCAACAATGTCTCTATTTTATATCATCTGCCGAGGGCCTGGGGACTTCCATAAGCGAGTGATGTCATCGCTGGCGCACCGACCTTCATCGCTCCCTCCATCCCCCCACAATACTTTTCTTCACATTAAACATTTTTTTTGTATGGAATAAAGATCACTTAATGAGCATATCAAACTTCAGCATCCTATCTTTAACAGTTTTTCATAATAACTTCCAAAGTAAAAACCCCCCTTAATATACTTTCTTACGAAAATACCATGTCTCGCAAAAGGAACCTAATTGTTGTATGTTAGAGTGACAAAATTCCTTCATCAAGCTATTGAATAATGCACACGCATCTTCAATAAACTGGATCGGAATATGTGCTTTCTCCTACGACTGCAAGAACTTCAACTTTAACCCGTATTTTCTGGTACCAAACCCCCTAACCCATAATACGTGCTCTGGGATCTTGGGGATCCGTTGGCCAACTTCCTGGCATCTGTCTTCTAACTCTCGACTATTGGAAAAAAACGCTTTCTTCTTCATTCATTTCCGATACTTCTTAGAAGCTAAGAGATCGCGTATACTCGAGAGTGAGAGAGTAACGAGATAGAAAAGTAGTTGAGTAGGAGAAGGGCGGCAAGATAATTTCATTAGCAAATTAATCAGAGATGTTGAGCTAGCAGAGGTTGGGTGGCTGGGAGGCTGAGAGGCGGCGGAAGGGGGGGGGGGGGGGGGGGCAAGCAT
>JARQST010000361.1:304141-332163 GCA_030142225.1 Pachycephus smyrnensis
ATTATCCGGGCCGGATTATCAGTTAGGGACAGCCTGATGCGGCCCGGATCCCGGCCGGAATAAATTTCTGCTCGGGTGGGTCTTCTTTACGCCGTGTTCGTTCTCGGGTCTTATTACTTGTATACTTGTTGATGCTGGATACTCCAAATATACATAAAATCTCAAAATGGACTGAAAAAGAAAAGCAAAGACATGTATCGCCTTTTTTCATCCCTAGAATTCTCACACCCAATTACAGCCCTTTGCGAGTTCACATGTCAAACTTACAGAATACTTGTCGATGCGAGGTGCTGTAAAAAATAGTCTTGGTGTTCCTCGCTCTAGCCTTAGATACACTCACTTCCGAAGACTACAACTAGGAACTCCGAAACTGCATAAACTACGATGACGAACACATAGACTTTGAGGACTACCATGAGGATCTCCAAGATTCAGAAAACTACTGTGTACGGGAAAGTGTACGGGAAAAAATACAAGAAAACGTACGGAAGAATGTATTAGGACACAGTACGGGAGAAGGTATGGGAAAGGTATGGGAAAAGTATAGAAAAATTACATGTGTTTTTCAGCGATTAATATATACCAACCTGAAGAATAATTTCTCGAACATTCGATTAAATGTGCAAGATAGAATTAACTGAATACGCAAAAAATAATATTTTTTATTAATTTTATTGGTCGGTTTAGTAGGGGCTTAATGGGGAAGCCTTTATACGCCCTGAAAAGGAAATCTAGAAAAGGCCCCATAGATTGAAGCGTGACCAGCCTAGAAGGCCTATGCTTAGATTTCCTTAGTGGGCCCCTAATAGAATTGGGGCAAACTACAAGGGGCCCCGTAACATTCCTAACTAAATTTCTGCACGGGTACTAGGACTATTTTTTATAGCATCCATCATCGACACGTATTCTGTAACTTTGACACTGGAAGTCGCAAAGGACTGCAACTTGGTATGGGCATTCTGGGGACGAAAAAAGGGATACATGTCTCTACTTTTCTCTCCCAGTCTATTTTTAGCATTTAATTATTTTTAGAGTATATAACACCTACAAGTATTTTGTAACTTTGAAATTGAAAGTCGCGGGGTCCTGCAGTTTGATCTGGATGTTTGCAAAACGAAAAAAAAATAGTCCTTTGCATAGTTTCTCGTTCCATTTCAATTTTAATGCATTCAGTTATTTTTGTTTTATTTAACAACATCTCTCTCTCTCTCTCTCTTTCTCTCGTTCTCCCTCTCGCTCTGTAACAATCTGTTTCTCTCCGGGCTGCTTATAATTAAAAGAGCAATGCAATATGTTCTACCCGTTTACGGGTTTTCGTCTGATTGAACGCTTATCTCGAAACAATTGCGAATCGCAGTTTCCGCGTGAAGCTGCTGTGCGGAACTAAGGCGTTCCATCAGTATCGGTAATCTGTCAACAAATGCGCTTGGCGTTCGGACCGTAAAACAATTGCTAATCGCGCGATCCGTCTAAAGCATATGCAGCCTCGTCGATACCGTCGGGAAACAAAAGCAAGGGAAGAAAACTCAGAGTTCATAGGTGCATATTATTTCTGTTGGCGCCTCGCTCTGATTGGTCAACTTTGACCTGCTCCCATTTAAAAACGACGCACTTTTGGGTCAAACAAAGGTCATTTTCGTCATCCGCTGGGCTTCAAAATTACGGCCATACCCCGGAGTTGCATCAATTTTGGAACACCCTGTATATGTATATATTATACGGCACCGAATACCATGCGTATTTCATTGCAAATATAATGATTAAAGTAATAACAGTCACTACGTTTACTCCGTACGTTACGCTCACGCAAAATCAATAAATTCAGAGTACGTTAATGCGGCGTAATGTGGATATTATTTTCGAACATAAGGGACCCCTAAATCTCCTGTTCGTCCTACTGCCGCGCTCAATGCTCGAAGCTCGAATGCAATGCTCTGAATGCGAATACAATATTAACGAGACTGACTGCAATGCGGCGGAACAAAGCTTTCCCAACAGGATCTCTGTACGCTCAATTGTCGTAATAAGATCAAGATTGTTTAAAGATTCCGTAAAATTGAGAAAGTAAAAGAAAAAAACATGCTAATTACAAAGGCTAGACAAGACAGAAGTTAGTACTAGCTATATATCTATAAGCCACACTAGTAAACCTCGGTGGTTCAATAGCCCGGTGGCTCAGTGTCTCAGTGTCTCAGTTGTCCAGTGGTTCCCCAAGATCTTTCTACGCAGATAGCAGAATTGCTTGCAGATATTCTTAGTATTCACTGTTTTAGTATTCACTTGTGTGTTTGGTTACGCTGGGGTGTTTGCCGAATGGCGCGAGAAGGGTCAGACTAGGTAGCTGAGCAGCCCACGGACAAATCAGGAGAGAGCGTGTAAAATGTTTTATAGCGCGGTAAATCTTTCACGCAACAGACCATAGCTGGCGCCTTAACATTACGAATATGATTTGCATAGACATTAAAAAGCCAATTAAAACTGCGCGACCCGGTCCGACGTAGACCGTTATTTTTATTCCGGTGTCCGTAACGGCGCGTCGCGTTTTGCTTCCACGGGACTCTCTCTCTCTTTTTTCTCTCACTCTCTCTCATTCCCTTCTCCTTTCCTTTCCCTTTTCTCTTTTTCTCCTCACTTCGCCGTTCCCCGTGTCTTACGAACCCTAACGACTTTTCATAGGGTGCACTCCGCCATCTCGCGACTCATTGGGGTAGATTACTTGAGCCTCAATGATACAGCTTCCTCTCTGGAATTCACCGAAATTCTCTCTTCTTCGGACTTCTTTTCGACTCTTTTGAGTGACTTCTGCACGGAGTTTCTCTATGCGATTAGTTGAAGCTCGATGCGACGATAATTACTAATTAATTATTAAGAGTGACCGACGTATGGAGATGGCGTGTGCGTGCCTAATGAAACATTAAGTGATTGACTGCCGACGTGGCAGACACGCCTTTCAGCGTCACGCCATAACGGACGTGCCTACTTCCTTTCTGCCGATCCGTTATTTCAAAGGAAACGAAAAGAGACAAGCATGCTACATGGAAACGCTCGCATGTAAATAGCATAAGCAATGACGAAGGTTCAAATGATGTTCAAAATATGCCGTATATGCTTTCCGTACTTTGACTACCAACTTTTATTACAATTCTAATTTATATCAGGCAGTTTTCCTTTGCGCGCTTTCGATGGAAGCAGTTAGAGCGTAAGCGGTTAAGAAGGCTATGCCAAACCCATTGCTTTATAAGGTTGCGTCACCAATTAGCCAAATATGGAAAGCTGAATGGATAATACATAACAACAAGTAAATTTAACCTGAGATGAGAGAGGAAAGAGGTATTAAGTTAAGAGAACCATCGCTCATTGAAACAATTTCTGCTTCGTAAGAAAACATACCACGCTTTCGGCCTTCATTCGAAAACGTAATTTAGCGCTAACATGAAATCCTCCGGCAAAGTCAAACCACTCGCTATACTAATTTAAATTTATTCGAAAACTAGAGAAGATATAGAGAGAGAGAATAAAAATAAATCGCTGCCACCGTTCCAACTTATTATGCGCTAGGAGGCAGGATAATTTCGCCAGTGTCTTACGAGGACACCGATAATTCACGCTGGTCGCAATCCAATTTGCAAGTGTATCTGATAAGAGAAGCATGATGCGAAGAAACATGCCAAGGAGAATATGGTGTGGTAGGCGCAAAGATAGGGAGAGAGTAAGAGTGAAATTTCCAACCGATCAAGAATAAAAATATTGGGGTGTTCAAATATTGGGGTTGTTGCAAGAATGCTCAAGGTAGGGAAAGTGGTAGCCGGCAGAATAGGCAGACGAATAGGCAAGCATACTAGCGTTTTTCATGCTTCATTAGCTCCTAGAGGAATTCCGTGTATCCTGGCCGCGCCTTATCCCGAGTAAACGTATGGTCGGTTCGCGTGCATGGAGTCAGGGGGATGTCTCGGTATCGGGCCGAATCTATAGATCGTGCTGGCTGTCCTCCATGAATCACAGTCCTATCTGCAGGAATACAAGCCGTATTTACAACAGCACGCTAACTTTCCCTTGTCGTACGCGCTAGCAGCATCGCCACTGCCACTACCACTACTACTACTACTACCACTGCTGCCACTGCCTCCATCGGCCTAACCGTACCGGCGTATATCTTTCGAATCAACCTGTTTGTCTAATGTCTATGTAAATATGGCGTATTAATTAACTTGCTGCTAACGTGTATTTCAGCCATTAATCTCGGGAAATTGTTTGCTGCCTGGATGGTTTCGGCCAGCGTGGTGCGACGCGACGCCGTGCAGCGAAACGTTCGACGGCGATGCCTCTCCGCCCCAGCTGCTAACACCATAAAATCATAAGCAGACATCGATGTCTCGAACCCATGCAAATTCGGCTGGTGGGAGGGAGGAGTCTTAGCTTGAAGTTTTGGTCTGTTCCTGGATACGTGGTTTGTTTTTCGCACTTTGCCTTTGCCCGGAAGTAAGGTCAACTTTAAGCAAGCGAGGAACTTCAAAGATTAAGATTAATTGCCCAACGAATGCAAACAAATAGAGCCTTTCCGACGTCCATAAAAATATTCCATGCCGGCCGAAACCCGTAAAAACGTAAAGGTAAATTCCACCGCTCGTAAATGAATACAAACTGCCGGTAATACGAGGGTGTAGTCGGAGGTGCTGTTTTAGAGGTCTTGCTCTCACTCTTGCTCCGATTCTCTCTTTTCCTGCCAAGCTGCTTCTAGAAATCATGTAATTCCGAATGATGGCACCAACCGGCTCATTTAAAGTACTGTGGTTTCACAGCAGTCACAGACATCAGACAAAGATACTCAACTGGAGCAGGATAATATTATTTGTGCGAACCAGGAATATATTGCCAAAATCAGTTATTTATCAATATACAGTAGCTAAATTTTCTGGAAACACTCATTCGTTTATTGTCCAATCGCTGCGCCATGAGGTTTCTTGTGCCTGGAATTGATTTCTGGAATTGCCCGGAATGCAAGCGCTTTTATAAGTACCTATATTTCATTATAGCCGCCGCAGCTACCCTTATTATCTTCTTAGCCACTTTGAACATATACGCATCCGCACAAACGCGCACGCGCAATGCATGGATCGAGGACCAGGACATGGCACTATGGCAACATGGAAGCATATAGCTTATTTAAATCATTTAAAGCGAAAGCCATGTTCAAGGAAATAAATAACTGTCATGCTCCCAGAGACACTGAATAAAGCATATCAGCCAGCCAAAGTAAAATCGTTAAGTTCGTTCCTGATTTCGTCGCAAGAAAGCAATTGTCGAGTGAAATTTTTTCTTGACTGGTGACGTAAGCAATCTCATCGTCAGGTACAAAAGCGTAAGCGAAGAAAGACAGGGTAACCACGAGTGGGACAAGCAAAGGCAGTAAAAAGGAGAGAAAAGGGGGAAGGTAAAGGAGCGGAAAGAGTAAAGGCAGTAATGGCTTTTTCATTGGGACGAAGTCAGTGCAGTGCGTTGATTACAGCATAAGACATTAAATATAATGACAAGACGAACGACATCTGAAATAGCCATGGCATTAAGAATTGCATTTACTTCAATGAATTATCCTTCTTCTCTGGTCAAAATATATCGGGGAACAAAGATGGTAAAGGGGATGCGAGGAAGCAACGTCGGGGGTTGCAGAGGCATGTCAGAATATGAAGGCAGGACCGTCGCGAGAATCAGAGAGAGGACTGGCGAAGAAAGGCTGTTTTCGCAGCGCCACAGTACCCAACGCTGCACGGCCATGGTGAAAACTAACGGAGCGCGAATTCAATCCAACTTTCATTTACGGTCCCATTTAACTCAACAGTTATTTTCCTTTACTATTATAGCACTACGTGTCGGGTTTTTTAATCTTTGCATTTAAATCATAATGCCAGAGGCGGCCGCTCCATCGGCTTTCCTGCGCAAATCGACCTCCTCATCCTGCAGCGACTTACCCAGCCGTTCGCTCTCCAACGCCAAATGTTGCTCTCATACACTCAGATAAAAATCTATTGTAAGATGTACTATATGACCTAGTAAAATATTTTCAGTCAAATGAATTATATTCATAGTTAGTTACACCTTATGCCTGGTACGAGACACCAATATTTTGTTCATATTACAATGCGTGTTAAGTCTTTTAACTCAATGCAATAGTTAAAAGAACCGACAATTTTAGTAAACCGAACAAAAATTACAATTCAATATTTGACAATGGAAGCTTAGTTTTAATTACTATAGTATAATGTTAATAATACGTTACATTTTGTTTCATTTGTTATGATGAACATTAACCAATGACATAGTATCTTTATTCTACTTAACACCATATGTAGTAGCTGTTAAAACAATACCCCCACGCTATGCTCCTCTCGGACTTACGATCGTTTGAAAATGGTTTGGGGTTGTGTTGCACCCCAGATGGGAACCAACGAATTAAAAATGTTAGCAATGTAACTACAATTCCTTCCAATATTCACTTAACAATATTAGCCTTATTTTTGCTATTCTTAAAGGAAAAAAATTGATTACAATAAGAGTTAGTCATTTAATGAGCATTAATAAATTAATGTATTTATTGAATTATCTTTTTGGAGAATTTCAGCAAAACTTATTGTTTTCATGTGTACAAATATTGATGATTATAACTTTTAGCCGAAGTGATATTTAAAAATTGCGCTGATGGCTCAGTGGGTAGAATGTCACACTCTTCACTTTGAGCATCCCGACAATCGCAGGTTCGAATCCCGTTCACAGTACTACAAATAGATGTACCCAACAACCGGAACTACACATGTGCCCATTTTTTTACATGTGATTTAATTATACAATTATGCCATAATGTTAATTGTATATTTAGTATATTTTAATGAACATTAAACGATGCAATTTCAACACAGGTTTTTTCAAAAGCTGTCACTACAACTACATTTATAGTATATTGCATTTAGTTATCTTTAGTTGTAGAGTAAACCGGCTACTATGATTCAGTTGCCAATACTATTGGGTGTGGTACTTAATTTTAAAGGATTTCTAATAGATAGCGTTACTAATGCTTAGTAACGTTTTGGTGAATACAGTCGATGTGAAGTTAAAGTGCTTGTTATAACCTATAAATTGTGATTAGTCACTTTGAATAGAAGCAAAAAGAAACAAGTTTTTTATTACGTTAAAAATGTCCAATTACATTCCAACAAAGCAACATTTGCGGGAAGCGTTACTTTTATAATTTAATCAAAAGAAAAGTGCCGCTGAAAGTCATCGCTTGCTTGTTGAAACTTACGGTGAACAAACTGTGTCGATTTCAACATGTGAATACTGGTTTAGAAGATTTAGAAGTGGCGATTTCAATGTGGAAGACAAAGAGCGTCCGGGTCATTTTTTTACCGTGGAATCCATCTGTTGCCAGAAAGATGGCAGAAGGTTATAGACAACAATGGACGATACTTTGATTGAAATAAAATTCGTTTTCTGATTATAAACAATAATTATTTTTAATAAAAAATCCTTTAAAATTAAGTACCACACCTAATATAAATAATTTTGTTATACTTACTATATAATTCTATCTTCCCCTAATTCCACCATTTTTTATAGTTGAAAAATAGTATCAGTAACTATTTCTTTTTCTGAGTGGACTCTCATACTCTTCTACTTTCCTACTCTCCTACTCTCCTACTCTCTTAGTCACTCTCATATACTCGATATATTCTTATACTCTCTCGCCTACTATTATGCGATACATACGTCCCGACGGGACCGATAAATCTAGATTTATCGGTGCGACTTCGCAACGATTGCCACTTCCGAGCGGGTGGTGTGTATTTTAAGAAGCAGATCAATTTACAGTGTACGTACGCCCCTATCGACTTTCTCTCACAAGACGGTGATAAGAAAAGAAGGAATGAGAGAGAAGGACAGATGATACCACTCGAGCACGACGTCAAAATCGATCTAAAAAACGAACAACAAATAACCTAAAGCTTCTGTCAACGGTCGTTTCTCATCGAACCAGGTGGCACATTATCCGAGAAGTTGAAAGAAGTCAAAAGAGATTGGCTGCTTATCTTTTAGAGAAAGAGAAACACTAAACACATTCAACCGAGAGAACGATTTGTGGTCTCTGAATATAAAATAATCGGTGAACATCTGCTGACATTGGCAGATGCTCAATGCATGTCGAATCGATGTGTCTACTACTCATCTGGCACATAGTGCGGAGTCACACGTGACAACCACACCGTGTCCATGAGTCATCTCCAAGTTGACCAACACGACCAGCACTAGTAAACTACCGAAACTATCTAGTCCGATCGAATCTACCGCGGAAAGTAACTTCTTGAGAGCTCTAGTCGAAATATCCTGGCAGCCGAGAATACAGAGGCGGGAAGATGGAGAACGAGGCACACGCACCATTGGCTATCGATGAATTTTCGAGGTTTTGCAAGATCGACCCATTAGCCGCCAAATGCCAACAAGTCGAATCTTTCTCTATGTGGAACTGATTGTGCCAACCCAGTGCAATACCCCTTGAACTCGTTATTTTGGCGATAGGCGTGCATGAAATTTTTATGAGTGCGTATTACATACGAGTCCACATAACGATGGCACATCTCCTAATTAGAAAGCGGAGTATATACGTAACTTCCTTCGTGCGTCTAATTACTCGCATTACTCCTTATTATTTTCTAACAAAATAAGCAGGTCAGTTTGTACGGTTGCCAATTACATCATACTAACGAGACATAAGAAAGACACCAACGTTATACATACTTTATAAGGACATGTACCTGTACGAAAAGGACACATCCGATTTTGACAGATTTTCCTGAGATTCAAGAGAAGTCTGTCGATGATGCGGCTGCCAGAGAAAGTACATATGAAGTCAAGGTGCGACGTGGCAACAAAAAGTGAGAACTGTGAATCGTCAATCGAGAATCGAAGAGAGAAGCACTCTCACTTAAAACCCATTTGTAAGCATCAGGCGTATCGCGCGAGGCACAACGTGGAAAGTGTATTTACTTGAAGGATCTTCCTTCCAGCTTGCTGCTCTCGTAGGCTCTCCAATTCTTTTAACCTCAGCCGAACACGAAACTCAACCCTGAACATCGCACTCAGTCTCTCCTTGTAAACCAATTCTAAACATTCCTGCACGAGCGAAACTAAATTGCATAAATGTACGTCAATGCAACGGTGTCGCCAGGTACGATGAAATGACAGTTTCGTAAGCATCTTAGAGAAGTGAGGGTCTCAAGAGATAGATGAATATCGAGAAACTCGGTAGAACCTCACGAATAATACTCGATAAGAAATTACTCAATGATAAGGATAACTGTGCGATAGGTGATCAAATATGTAACAAATCATACTGGATTAAAATGTTAAATGACATGTTAAGAAACGATCCTCCTAGTACCGTATTTCGCATCCATAACATTATAATAGTCATATATGTTTATCTAGGCAAATATAACCATTACAATTATATGGAACTAGAGAGCACCTCATCGTGAGCCTCTTATAGGCCTCTGCGGGAAGGCGACAACACGGGCCCTGGATAGCTTTACTCATATTCCTGATAATTCACCAGGTTCAACATTGTATACCGGATATACAACGACCAATGGGCAAGATGCTTTGGGTCTGATTTATGACATCAACAGCTCGATGCTCTTTGACCATTGGTCGCTGCTCGCTGGCTTTGGTCTGAATGAGCTCCTAGCCTACTCTCTGGTATCTCAAAAATTGCAAAGAAAATCATATACAAGAGATTACAAATAGAACGTGATAACTTCCCGGTTATACACAATACCTCAACGCTTAATCAACTGGTTAGACTTACAAATCACATAAATGTACAGACCAAAAATAACTGTCACACGGTCCTTGCACTCCTTGCTAGTGCAAAAGCATTTGATTCTGTCTGACATCATCCTCTTCTGTATAAGCTAATGGATTATAATTTCTCTACCCAAATAGAATTGATATCTTCATATCCATCGGAAAGATCATTCCAAGTAAAATTAAGTAATACTCTGTTATGCCCACACGCAGTTTCGACGAGAGTACCTCAGGGTTCTGTTTTGGGATCGATTTTGTTCAATATTTACACAGCTACCGTATTTAGGGAATTACAAGGTTGGAAAATAATGACCAATAACTCAAAACTGAGGCCACATATATTTTCAGGTATATACACCTCACAAGAACTAAAAAGGAACCTATTCACATTGAAATTAAAGGAACCCCTATTCTATCTATTATCAAAACGTGTCAAGTATTTGGGCTTGCGCATTGATCAACAATTACTATGACGAGAACACATCCTAGAAATTAGCAATATAACATTAACTAAATTTGCGAAGTTATATCCACTATTTAAGTCTAGGACTTTAAAACTAAAACTAATTATTTATAATCAATAATAAGACCTACCTTAACCTATGCATGTCAAAATATGGTATAACGCAGCATACAATCACTTGTATAAACTGCAAATAATTTAAAACAAAATACTAAGAGTGGCTTCAAATACGCCTATAAGAACGTCGGTGATCCTTCTTCACAAAGAACTAGACATCCCGCTACTGTCTGAACATATAGGGAAAAGGTGTCTGAGACGGCACAGTGAATAACACGGAAAATGGATGCCGTCTCAGACGCTTTTCCCCTACATAACTCTGGAAAAGATTCGCTGCCGAATTAAAGGAACATCCTAATGTTGATCTACGTGATATTAAATATATGTATGATAAATCTCATTGGACCAGAAAAAAGATTAAGTTGGCAAATGGTCTCTCCTTCTTCGTACTCAAATTGTAATCCTAACTTTAAGGTTGCTTAATTCTCACCAATTTAAAATTCTATGCAATAAGATTTTTTTAGAAATAATTTTTATATGCTCCTTATACTATAAATAAAAATATGTAGTATAAGGAGCATATAAAAATTATTTCTAAAAAAATCTCATTGCATAGAATTTTAAATTCTGCTATGTAACACTCAAGTTCCGAAAGGCAACGTATGCAAGCACGTAAGATCTCACGATCGAAAATGATAAAATTATGTAAAGTTATGTAAGTTCATGAAGATATAAGAAATAGAAACAATTCAAACCCCCAAAAAAGACCGTGGATATCTTAGTGGCCGGAACATTCACCCCAAAAACAAAAGACTCGGGTTCGAGTCCCGGCTTAGTCCCAAAGTCTTCCCATGGATCCTACAATTATGATATTGTACATTTGTTTTATAGGATCATACTTGCCCTACAGTCCATTTTTAAATGTCAATAAAGCTACAATCGCTACATTAGATTTCAAACATGAAACTTATATCACAATTAAAGAGTCCTTTTAGGCTATTTAAATGCCCCGATTTCAATTTTACGGCTCCACCACCGTAGCGGAAATCAGTGGCAGTACTAGCGTCAGTAAAAGTTAGTACCGCCACACTCAAAAAATAAAGAAGGGGTTGAAAATGATGCTGATTTTTTACTAAATTTAAAGGCTCTTCAAAGGCTCTCACAATATGCTAAAATCGACTTGAAATATTTACTTGAAACATCAGAAATATACTATGTAATGTGGCGGTTGCAGCTATTAACATCAATTTCAATATTTTTGGTAGTGAAACCATTTGAAACCTTCGAATGTACCTGCTATCGCTTGTTTACATCAAAGACGTCTTTGCCGGACATTGAAAGATAAGGGATAGCGGGTATAGATTTAATATTAGCATGACCAATGTGAGTATAATGACAAATAATAACCCATGTCAATTAGTCCATATGAAAGAGTCAAAACTACTATAATAAAAGTTTCGTTAGAAAGGGAAAATAAAAAATTGTTGATGATCCATAGAGAAATGAATAAAAATAAAAAAATTCAACGAAAGGTAATGTAATTATTTCATCGAGTGTTGAAATTCTATTAGGTCGATATCTGGTAATTACTCCAAGTTCCTGGAAAAGGGTTCTATCGCATTTCCTCCGATATTCGATAGCTCCTATCGCTTTTACTTCTGATGCACGCTGGATACTCCTTGGCCGAAAAAAAATTCAGGCCAATTCAAACTGAAATAAGCGATATTGATCGCGATCCCCATAGCACCACGTTCGTTGCAAACACCTGAAGGGTGGTTGAAGGGTGGTCGGAGGATAACTGGTGGGTGGGGTAGAGGGTTGAAAATATAAGGGACGAGGGTTTTGAACGCGTTGTGTCTACCTGCATATTGTATGTAGAAGCTACGTGGGGATTTATAGCTGGAAATTCGAAGCAGCCGCAACGTGGAAGATCCGTATCGCGAACAAAGGGGTTCTCACCCTCGTATCAGTAACGATGTCAGCCACGGTATTACAGTTACGTACTATTTAGTTCTGAATATGCATGTAGGTAATAGGTACGCCTGTCCGAGCTGCATGTATGCCAGTGCCAGATACCGGGCAGCTCGCATAATTCATACTCGGAAGCCGGCTGGATGGTGCAGCGATTACGGCTCTACTTAAGCACCTCGGATCTTCACTAGGATAGAATTCAGATCGCGATTTTTTAACTTTTGTCCTTCGTCCTTCCACCAGTTTATCCAGGTATTTTCTCGCCCTTTCTACCTCAACAATCCTTACCACGTATGCCTCCCTCCCACTAGATATCCCGTATGTCGAGAAAGTCGCGCGGTTCTCATGGCTCGCGTGTCTTGCATGCCACTGACCAGCTCTAATAAAGAAGCTCGACGTGTAAGAGAAAGAACTGCCTATGGAATCCTTCCTCTTTGCTGGTCCGCTGGACGAAGAACCCACTCAGGGAGAAAGGCCACTTTGCGCCCGACATGCTAATTTTTATTTTCCACGGCAAAAAGTTCA
Source organism: Pachycephus smyrnensis (assembly GCA_030142225.1). NCBI lineage: Eukaryota > Metazoa > Arthropoda > Insecta > Hymenoptera > Cephidae > Pachycephus > Pachycephus smyrnensis. Next base: position 317,010 of record JARQST010000361.1, read on the forward strand.
ACCGGCTCTTATGGCGCTTTTATCCTGGCTCTAGGATCTGGGCCACATGGCTATATCGAAGGATATGGACCCTATAGGAAGAAAGAGCCATGGAAAGAAAAAGGTTAAAACTATGGAAGCTCAACCGAATTCTTTACTATATGTCGAAGAATTTTCATAACCCTGGTGTCTACTCTGAGCGACAATATCTATTCAGTTGTATAAGGTATCGGGAAGAGTTTCGGTTAAGCAGTAGTGTAACTTCTCGATATCTCGAATAAGTTTAGACAAACAGAGTATACATACATCTTTTTAGTCAGAATCATCGATTTACAAGTTTTTTCGCGTAAAAACCAATGACGAAACGAATGAAAAGAAGATCAGGAGAATATTTGGCAAGAGATAAATAAGAGATGACGTGCGAAGGCGAGAGAAATTACGAAAAGGAGAAATCTCGATGGGCGAAGGAAATCAAATTTGTATCAAGATGCAGGTAATCAGGTATATATACGTCGAAGAAGAGAGGTTAAGGTGGTCCGTGCCGTTTGAGCAACGGGTCGTAAAATATGCAGCCTTGCTTGTCGCGTTGCTATTCCTCATAGCGGCTGAACGCTGAACGCCGAACATTCAACGTTGAACATCCCGACCGATCCAATTGTAGGGCAACTGGAGCATATACCCTCCAATTACTCCTATTCCAAGTCGAGTTTAGTCTGAACGGCATATCGCATTTTACGATCCGTGATAACGTTATAACGTTATAACGCTGTAATAATATGACGTTACAGTCAGAATAAGAAGTCCACAAGGAAAAGAAGGAAAAAAGGAAAGAAAAAAGAAAACATCTTAAATTTCGACTTGAGGCAAATTCTCTCAAAGATAGTAACACTGCCAAAGTCATCCTCAACGAACACCGCGAGTTTCGCGATAGCTACGGCATTCCCGGTAGTAGAATGAGAGAACGAAGTCGGCGTCAGCATCGGCGTTGGCGACTACGCCATGCATGCCGCAACATACCGCAATTGCCGTGGTCATTTTGCGTATGCTGGGTTAGCCAGGAATGTTAATAGAAAATACTCTGTGTCTCCGGAGTTTAATTATGAGGTGAGAAGGCAGATACCCGGATAGCCGTAAGGCCACTACGACCTTAAATCGGCTACAGCCAAGGAATCATCCTTAACCCTTTGAGTATCAGGACTCTAAATTCGTGTCTAACTTTGATGCCCTTTATATATTTTGCTGAGAATAGCTCCCTGATGACGGTCCACCCTTAATTGAAAAAAATATTTTTAATTTTTTTATTTTTATTTTTTCATTTTTATATATATCAGGGATATAAATAAAAATAAAATTATTAAAAACATTGCTGAAGCTATATATTATATATATTTGACAGTCAATAATTTTGAACGAGCTCAAAGTTAATGTATCATAGAAGTACCGCTGGGACCTAATGGGTTAAAGAAAACTTTCTTTTTGCAAATAAATCTACTTCTTACTAATTTGTCCTTACATTTGATTCCTTCCACAAGAAGCACTGAAAGGACTGATACTTAAATTCAAGTATCTGCTATGAGATTGTTGTGTGCTGTTGTACACCAGCTTCTAAAATGCTTCTATCTACGTATAAGCTATACGTCTATACTGCATCAACTTAAATATCTACGTACGGAATAAATATTTTCTTACGACTGATATCTTTTACACAAAAACAACATCGACGGTATCCAAGAATGAGTCCTGTATATTTTTCAAGGAAACTCGCCACATTCATTATTCTTTCTGGCTTTTACGGGCAGTTACAGTCCATCTGTCCCCGTTAGAGCTCAGTTGAACTCTCTTCAACTCTCGTTTACACCGTTCCGTCCTAGTAGCAGTGCCGATTTTTCTTTGATCCTTCTATTAAAAGTTGCCTAATACACTTTATTCCCCACTTGTGAGGGGCATTCTTAGTATTCACCTTTATATATGACTCTTTCTAGCCATAGGCGGAAACTTATTTTCGACATATGCGTATCTCAATCTTTACAAAACACAAATATTACGCCTCTGGCTCGTAAAATTCTAAATTAGAAAGATCTGTGTAAGCGGAATAAATATGGGTATTTAACGATCGTGGATATTAAGGCCATATCAAGTTTCGTCGTAATAAATCGTAAAAAAGGGTATATCGAACCAGGAGGAGGGTATCATCGAACTGTCGAGCTATCAGCCACTAAGCTATCCAGTCCATGAACCTTTCTAGTATTCAAGCGTACGAACCCCCCTAACATATCGAGGGCGGAGAAATAAATAATAAATGTCCAAGCGACATCCACCTTTATTCCTCCCAATGCAATGGTTGTATTCACCATAGCTCATAGATGCCAACAATACATATCGCTTACACTCTCTGTGTGGTGTAGTTTTAAGGTTTAGTTCATGTTACAACCCTTACTAAAGCAATGTATTTTTCTGTGTTACATTAAAGTCCTTCCACCAGAAAAAAAGGCACATGAATTCATGTTTCCCTGAATTAATTCAGTCATTAAGTAGTTGTTTGCAATTAGTAGGTCAGCAGGCAAAATGAAAAAAAATAATATATATTACATATCGTCTGTGTTTTTATGAAAATATAAAAATGATTGTCAGTGAATACGCCAGAACTAAAACTTTTTCAATTCACAAGATAGTGGCCATTTAAACAAGGGAAAGCAGCATGCTTATAATAGGATCCAGGTTGGAATGAATGAGACGATTCGATGCAATGCAATACAATGCAATATAATGCAATGCAATAGGATGCGACGCGGTGGTAGAACATTTTGGTTACGCTGCAATCGTACGTTACGTCCAAACTGCAGGAATAATGTTAGGGTGTAACAGAGTTTTAATGGATATATATGTGGCGATGCTAGTGGCGGATTCGCCGTTTCACTAGAGACGAAGTACCATTGAAAACATTTCCAATGAGCAATGAGGTATTGAGAGGATAAATGTTGGATTGTATTACTCACCGAATGAAGTGCTGGTTCGAACGTGACAGGAATAGCTAGTTGAACTTTCTACAAAGAGATGCACCGAATTCACTACTCCTGTACAAAACTCAACAGGCTTCACGATTTCGGCGCTTTGTACGTGACAACGCGGATTAGAAACTAACTGCGTGAGCGTCGCAATGCATCAACACGATTGAACGTAACGTGACAAGACAGCGGCGACAATTACAATTACTAGTTGAGGAGAACCCAAATGCGGAAACGTCAAGTCGGTTACGCGGCCGGTGAACAGAACAGTTATCAGCGTAAAACGTTGCTCTACAAGTAACGTCACGACGACTGGCGGACGCGGACTGACTCTACCGCCGGCGCTGGACGTCCCGACGTAGCCCGTCGAGGGCGCTCGCCTTTTCTCGCGATTCTTCGGGCGCAGCGTCGGCCGGCCCGCGCATCATCCCCTAATATCCACATGGTATCCTCTAGAGCCTTACCGCATGACCTTACCACTTATGACTTTGCATTTAGTAAAATTGTTAGATACGGGATGGATGACTGCTAGATCATTTTGCATAGTCCATATAAGATCTCTCACAATGTGTCTAGTGTTTAATGACATTATGCCGTACTTCATTTTTATTTATATATTTCGCGGTACATCACGCCTAGATCTATGATACCAGTTTACAAGAGGAATCGAAAATTCGTCTGAGAATGATCTTCCCCATACAATGAATACGGCTTGAGTCCGAAATTGATCTGAATATGATTTTCTCCATACATTAAAAAAATAGAGCATTCACAGATCATTCATGCATCATTCATAGGTCAGAGATCCAAAACGTATCATTTACCACTTATTATAGCAAGTATAATCATACCTGCACATACAACTGCGGAACCCGTGCTTCTTATAAGTTATTTCTCATATTTTCAGACTCACATTATATTTAAAAATTATTTCTCTGGGGAATGCCCTGAGCGTGGACCGAAAGTCAATCAAACAGAAAAATATTAAAACTTTCTGCATTCGTTATACTGGTCATATAGTTAGGTCGCGAAATTAGCGTCTTTTTTCAGGTTAGACGGTAAAACAGTCCCTTGAATGTAACATTGATACTGTGGCCCAATTATTATTATACTGTCACTCCTGAGAAGAAAGAACACACTAAATCGAAGAGAATGTATATTGAAGAAATCGGTGGTGGAAAATGCAATGGGGATGCGTGAAAGGCATTACGAAGATGGTGATCCTGAAGGTGTTCGGTAGTGAGGGGAAAAGAGGAGCATGAGCGTAGCAGCTATAGGGTCTGTGCCAACGTCGATAGAGTACCACAGGAAGGGTAGGTTTGTCGAGCAAGAGGCAAAGGGGCTGCCAAGGGGTTGCCGTGTGGTGGAGGATGCAACAGTTGCTCATCCGATGCTTCGAAGCGTCGCGACGCACGTCGTCACGTTCACACGAATACAGCACCCTCTTGTCAGCCCGCCGGAAAGGAGGGTGGCCTGCGGCAGGCGTCGACGATAGGCGCCGAGAGTATCTCCAGCTTTACACTTTGCCGAGAAGCGCGGACTTTGACTGGATGTTTTCTCTAGTCACACTCACACATTTATCCTTCTAGTCTTCCATCCAACTCTAAGGGTCCGATTTCATCATACGGAAAGTCATATAGTAACCCAAGTAAAAGAATATATGGTTCATATATGAAATATATATAACTCATACATGGATTTGGCCATATATGGATCGTATATAAATCATATATGGACTACATATGAACTTAAATTATAGGTTTGTAAATGATTAATTAGATTTTCTCGAAATTTTCAATAACTGAGGTTCATATATAGTCCATATATGATTTATATATAGTTCATATAAGATTTATATACGATCCATACACGGCCAAACCCATGTATAAACCATGTATTTTTTTTACTTGGGAACGCACAACGAATGAATTGTGCTCAGCCCTTATGACTTTCCATATGCTGAAATCGGACTGTTTCCTGATCTCTGTTCCTGTTCCCTATTCCTTCCATTGTGCTTAAACCCTAATTTTACAAGAACATCAACTAATATCGATATATGAAAAAACTCAAAAACAAAACCCATCGACGCGAGAAGTTCTTGAATGACGAGAATCGAATTCTACACATTGGATCGAAAAGATAAGAGCGGAACTGATCCGCTTTGAATCCCTGACTTCCGAAGAATAACACTGGACAGGGGACACAGGACCCTAGGACTCAGGACATGGATCTGTACACAGGGCAGAGGCATATTGTATACCACGTGTTGCGTACTTGCAACGGTATGCGCCAAATTAATCTTGCACACTTATTTTAAATGAGATGAATGTTTATTCGTGGCTAAAGGTACAAGCGATATTTTGCTGGAGGTGCGTGAAAATTAAGATGTGTTTCGGTAGGCTGCTTCTGTACAACTGACTCTCTCGTCTTGTAATTTTTGAAGGGAGTACTGCAAAAAGGAAGTATGGGAGCGAGAGAGAAGAGGCATGAAAAGGTAACATGTGGTATGGAATTAGAGAAAGTGGCTGAAGGTAGTTGCGTAGGAGAAAGTCTATGGCAAAAAAGGGCCTGGATATTGTCTAGGGCCAACCCCGTAGTGGACAAATTTTATGATTATGCACATGGGGTGCACGTGGAGTGCCTAGGCCGGCATTGGTTGCTGTTATTTATGATGAGGAACAATTGAGGATAAGGAGTGATATATAGGGAGGAAAGCATGAGACGTAACACCACGTAAAGGTTTGCTCTAACTATCGAGGGATAGCAGGAGTGGGAATTTGATTTCTGTTCAGATCGAAGCGGGCTAGCAATACGATTTGTTATTAGTTCAAAAAGTGATGTGTCATTTTATTACTGTACCGTTGATACGCGAAAAGTAAGCAAAGCGCTAAAAATCGTGCATACAGCGAAACAAAATTGGAACGGTGCAGTCTCGCAGTCGTCTAGACGAAATTTCGCTTAGATGCATACACCTCGGTATCTCGTTTCACTCTCTCATCCCGGGTCGCGTTCGCGTCCACTCCCGCTGTCCTGCGTTAGTTTCAGCAGACCTTAATACGATAGCTTAGTTACGCCGGTATATCTACTCATTCTTTTATTCTATCCCGATTCCGTCTTTCATCGTGTTTCCTTCTTTTAATAAATTCTTGGGGCATCGGTAGGCCATGTCAATTCTACCAGTTAGGCGACACGAGAGCCACGAAATGTCTCTGATTACCGGTTCCTAAACAACCTAATGCGTTATCGCTCTAGAAGTTGAAATTATGTGGTGCACTCTACGGATGATTCGACCGAGAGAATAAGCTTGCGAATGAGAGAATCAGAAAGTAAGAGAAGCCGTTCTTCGTTATAATTACAGAGAGAGACTTGGATCGGATTCAACTATTCGCCCAACAATACCATGCGACGCTATGCCAATTTCTCTCCAGTTTGCTATAGATATTACAGAAGTACTGTTAGGGCACGTCAAGGCTGGCCAAGAATAAGGCCCACTAAGCTTCGATTTTCTTTGTTGATCTAATACCTTCTCAAACAACACAAAACTCAGAAAGATCTCTTAGAGAATTTATATGGAAGATAACTTTATCAACTTCCTAAAAATCCTCCGTAACATAAAAGCTCAAGCTTAATCTGGATGTTTTTTAACAATCACTGGTTACAGTATTGGGTAAAAATACACTAGCCGTAACCATAGTCCGTTATGTCAAATAATGTTGTATACACCTAGATTTGCATGCAATATATAAAGTATCATGAATGGCATCAAAATTTGATGGCATTCATATGAGTGCGTATTGAAACGCAATTGCATCCATAGCTGTATTACAATTTGTTACTAAGGTTTCTACCGTTATGGCTACAAATTATGCTCACTTGAACATTTTGCGATCTGCAAAAAACCAATTTTCGAAATCTGAATTACAGTGTCTTAACGAGATCTAATATCGACACATAAGAATTCCTTAAGTGCATAGTTTGAGCACTTTCTGATAAACTTTTCAAACATCTTACTCATAATTGAGAATTCTATAATAAATCTTTAAGAACTTTATGTTGTCTGGGTTGCTATCTAATGACAATGATCAATATATAAAACTTCCTCAAACAATTACTAACATCAAGTTTTATGTGTATTCTATCCCTCCTATCACATTCATAATTTTCAGCAAGATTCTAATATACTATAGGTTAGACTGATTGTTACTTTAACTATGTTAACATTTACTGAACAAAAAGCCTCTCTTTTGAAAAATGTGTTACTCCTGCAACGAGATAAATAACAATCATAAAAGGTATCCGACTTTGACGCTGTAATGTTTAGTATATAAGCCGACCGCGATATCGATTCCACTTTTGCAAAAATATTTTGCAGTGATACATTGAGAGATGGTCAATAAAAGTGGAGCTGATCTCGCGCCCCAATCATGTAATACACTAATTTATACCAGATGATGGGTATAATTCACCAATAGTGGAAAATAAGGAACAAGAGAAATAAGCATTACAGGAAAAGTGTTCGTCGCTTGCTCTTTTCTAAAAAGTCGCTCAAGGGTCTTATGACTGCATACATTTGCAGACTATCAAGAGTCTGTTAGCATTTTTTACCCTCGGTTAGTATACGTAATGTTGTTGTAGTCCAGGATGTAGAGGGTTCAGTCCGTACATCCATCTCGCATGTCACGAACACGCCGACCCCTTCCACTAGAGCTAAAACATTGTCGATTTTTCTTGCATAGGTGTTACGTGCTTTTGATAAATGACCGTTTGCTTCGCGAGATAAGCTCGCTGCCGCCTCCATCGCTCTGGCCACACTCTATACCCTTTCTTGCAATTCCAACTTAGAATTCTTGAAAGTCTATAACCTCCTTGTTCAACCTCAGGAGCATTAGCCACATATCACCTTACTAATTCACATTGAAAGTGTAGGTACAACTACAAGATCGTGCCAACACAAAAACAGATCAGTCACTTATTGTCAGCAGAATACAGTGAATAGAAAACGTAAGATGTGCAAGTTGCACGGAACTAGGCTGGATCCAGATCCAGTAGAAATTTAACGTGATTCAGGCTAGCATCTTCACCAACGACGCACTTACGATAGAATCACCATGCTGCTCCTCCCCAGGTAAAAATTTTAGGTACGAAACGAATCACTGATTGATCATTTTACGTGGTCTGTATCAAATCCCGTATAGGTACGTCTAGTGAGATTGTGCCGTACTCCAATTTATTTATATGTTTCACGGCAGATCACTCTTAGATCTATAAAGAGTAACTTCAGACTACGGGATGGATCCAAAACTGATCTGAGAATGATCTTTCCTGTACAATGAATTTAGCTTGAATTTATGATTTATGAATGATCTGTGATGCTCTATTTTCTTAATGTACGAAGAAGATCATACCTAGATCAATGTCGGTTCCAAGCCGTGTTCATCGTACGGGAAAGATCATTCTCAGATCAGTTTTGGATCCATCCCGTAGTATGAAGTTATCCTTCATAATAAAGGTGAAGTACGGGAGATTCTTACTAGACGTACCTGTGCGGGATCTTACATGGACTATGTAAAATGGTCAATTAGTGATCCGTCCCGTATCTAAAATTTTTACCTTTATAATCATAAATGGCATTGCTTGGAGTTAACGAGTCTCTAGGCCAAAGCAGCCTAGTTGGTCCGAAGAAGGAGGAGAGTTAAGAGTTGATGTAAGGGTATTGAAAGTAGAAAGGAAGACAGGAGGTAGGGCAGAATGAAAAAGGGGGAAAAATGGGAAAAACAAGGGAGAGGGCAGAGAAGGGAGAAAGGGGAAAGAGGGAATAAGCAGGCTTTGGGAGTTCAGCGATCCCAGTGAAAAAGCGTGTGTAACCCCGAGCAATAAATACAGAGAGAATTACCGGGCGCTCTTCATTTTTCCCCGAATGTTATACTCCCGCGTGTATGCCGAGTAACCCTTCGCACACTCCTGCACCCGTTCACACCGGCAATGCGATGCGATGCAGCGCGACGCAACGCGCTACGACCTGACGGACGCATTGCCCTGCTCGTCGGCCGATTATACTAGAGGATTTATTCGCTCGTTGGCGCACGTTTCCTCGTCGATCGGTAAACCTGCTGGTACAATATGTGCCAGTAGTTACGGAGAATAGTATAAGCGGTAAAGAATCAGAGGGTGAAAGGGAGGAGAAAGGTCAGGGCGGTGCGCACGCTGCGACGAATATTTATGAATTTAAATCTCAAAGTTTACAAAATGTCGCAAGCACCACGACACGAAGTTGAGCCAGAGCAGCGATTAGAAAAAAAATAGAAACTGAAAAGATGTAGAGGAAAGCAAATGCATGTCGAATTGTCTAGTGAAGTCCTCGAAGGCGGAGATCGCATTAATATCAATTACGCTGGCTAAATAATTGTGGATTGCGTGCGCAGTCACGTAGCCACGCAGCTTTCAGATATTGTACTGTTCGGCACCTTGCCGCGTTATCCACGTTATCTGCGTTATCTGAATTATCCAAGTTATTGTCATCCCAGTCCGCCTGTCCCGTCGGTTTCGTTATTGGCTCCATCATGAAGCCAATCAGTCGACAAATATCCGATCAATGAGCAACGCATTGCCTCAAAATAGAAACAGCCATTATATGCGAACAGTCGATTTATAGTTTGTTACAGCTCAATGGCATTTGACTACGTATCGGGGGAATTGTGCGACTAACGTGATCGTGTTTCCTCAAGAATTCACATTAAAAGGATATAGGCAGGCGGGGCGTGCGGGTGTTGCACAGGCTCATGCCTTCCGGAAACGGGTTGTGGCCTCAGCAGTTTAGGCTCCGTCAGCGGGACGACCTTTGCCGCCGACATTTATGGCAAAATGTTTCTTGCCAGAGAGCGAACGGTCTCTGCAACGTACCCGTTATGGATCACCACCCGCTTACGCGGAAATGTTAACATTAATCACCGCGGTGGTTCTCATTGGGCGCGACTGCAAGCGCAAGTTTCCTGCCCCCTTAACTTCCAAATATTCGCCGGCATTTTGCCTATACAGGGTATTCGAAAAATGGTGGTACAATCGAGAAGCAGGTAATACCTTTGCAGAAAATAAGATTTTTAAGAATAGTTTTTTTTTAATTGGAGCGTCATTTTAAAAATAATTACAGTCAAAGTTCGTTGCGCGTGCAGCCTATCTAGTTATTTTCCAACGTACGGACCATGTCAATTCTTCGGCAGTTGCAAGCCCTCACCTTGCCTCTGAGTTTGTGTTTATACTTTGCGTTATCCGTTTACGTGTAATTGAAATGAAGATAAAAACAAATGCACAACTAAAGATTATGATAATTCACTTTGTCGTGCATTTGTAAACTCTGTAAAAATTTCGTAAATTGTTTTGCAAGAACTTCAAGTATGAACGCCCCGTTAAACGGGCTGGCCGAAAATGATCTTTGCGGCAATGTTTATTACATTTCCTATCGAACAATTTCAACATCTTTTATAATTGCGGTAAAACACACAATAAAGTGAATTTTCATAATCTTTAGTTGTGCATTTGTTTTTATCTTCATTTCAATTACACATAAACGGATAACACGAAGTATACACACAAACTCAGAGGCAACGTGGGGGCTTGCGACTACCGAAGAATTGACATGGTCCGTACGTTGAAATATAACTAGATAGGCTGCGCGCGCAACGAACTTTGACTGCAACCCGTGAAGAAAATTATCAGGGATGTCCTAAGATAACTGAGGGCCCTACCGGGCTTTAATGTGGATACCATAATATGGATTTCCCTATCACTGCCAATTAGGGACCTAATAAGGAAATTCTAGGATTGCATGGCGAAATTTAATGGGGCTATATAATTCAGGGCCCGGCTAGGCTTAATCATGGTAACAAGTACGCAAATCAGTAATGATTTTGCCAGATAAGGGACTCATAAGGCAATTTTAGATTTCCATGACGAAACTTAATAAGGCCTTTAGAGGTTAATCACTTAAGGGCCCAGTCAGGCTTGACCGTGGTATCAAGTATACAAATTATTAATAAATCTGCCAGATAAAGGACTTATAAGGACACTATTTAATAAGTCGTCGATAGGTTAATGAATTCAGAGCGCAATCAGATTCATTTCGATTATTAATTGTATAATTACAACAGTATCTTTATTTGTAATCATATAACGATGAGAATATCGTTGGAGAATTAATAAGGATCCAATTATTTAACTAGGGAATCATTGGAAAGGACCTCATGATTCAGCCTTTAAAGGCCCACAATATTTTGCCTTGTAAGGTCTTGAAGAAAAATGCGTGACCGTCCTTTAAGGAACCGTATGAGGCTTCCACATGAGGCCCCTAAGAGAATTAGGGAAAATTAATCAGGGCCTTGGAAAAACCCTGATAATATTTCTTCACGGGATATTGCTACTCTCTTCAAAGAATCGGCTACTGTAGTGTTGTACATCGGTGGGTATGTTGTGAAATCATGTGATGCCCAAACATAACATTTCCCACTGCTCGGGTACACAGATTGTGCGGCTCTCAGTCTGACCACACCAGTAGGAGGTCGAGCCCAAGGTGTTATACCTGCAAAGTTATATCCAACCGTTCTTCTTCTATTCTCCGAGTTACCTTTCGGTTCAGGGTCGAACCAGTCACACTTCAGTCTAGATCCTTTCGCTATAACATCTTTTTGTGCATATGACCAAGCAACATGTTGTTCAACGTCCCAGTTGTAGTCAGGTGATGTTTGCATTGCTGCTATCATTATTCTAGGTGTTATCAACCCGTACATCTCTGCCACTATTGATAGAGCTTCTAAGCATGGATTCTCAACTGCCAAGTTTCTACATATTTCGTTAAACCCAGCCACTGCTTCTCTAGTTATGTTCTTATAGTTGTCGTCTTTCCACCACCGGTTCCAGATGATGTTCCAAGTTTTTGACTCGACTTTTTCTCTCCCTCTGAATACAGGTATATCAGTGATGTCGATGCGGATTGATGTAGGCGCCGTTTGTGATGACTGATCTACCAGTACCAACAGTGCGTCCACAGGCCCATTTATATGTACACTGTTTGACACAGGCATAGTCTTGTATGTTATGTCTGCAATCTCTTCTCCTTTTGAGTTTTTTGCTCTACCCGCGTATGTTGTGTTCACTGTGCCTGACCAGTAAGATGAGGTCAGAAAAGCAGAGATGTATGGTATTAAAGAGCGTTGGGATAGTTGTTCGTTTCTTACTGATATGGCTGTCCATGTTACATCACACATCTGTGCACTAAACGAGCCCAGTGTATCTGGTGCAGTGGTGTCTCGCGCAGTCATGAAAGTCACGAATGCATCGAGTGTCATTATCGTTATTTTCCCGAATGTATCGGTAGCCTGTACAATTTCATTTCCTGGGAAAGATGTTCGTTCCCATCCTCTTACAAATCGGTACGTATTAATTTCCGACTCGTAATTATTTTCTGTCGCTGATGTAATTAAGCAGCCCAGCCGTACCATCGGTATGAAATCTCTAACCGTGGTTTGTGAACCTCGGAGGTGTTTAGCCAATGATACTATGCTGGCTGCGTCTCTTATGGTTGGTGCTTTGGCCAGTGATCCTAAGGCCCCCGTTGCTGCAGGGTCTGATAATCGTTGCTCAATTGACGTATACATTGGGCTATAAGGTACTGGCCGTTCCATCTCTGCCTTCGTTTTCGAGGTCTGTCCAACTACTACTCTCACTAGCACAGTATCAGCATACCAATTTGGTGGGTCAGCTGGATCATCACGCTTATCTCTGGAATGTGATCCTTCACTTGATGTGCTACTTGGAGTATCATCTGTTCTAGGGCTGTTTCCTTCCGATGTACCTACCTCGGGCTGTGGTTGGCCTTGACTGGCAGGACATGTACTCTGTCCATTCTTTGTATGTCCATTCTCAGGGGCACATCTCGCCTGAATTAGTTTCAGGTATTTTGTCTGTCTCCTCTGTATGTCCGTCAATAGTCCGATACCCCGATAGAAGTAGACTTTGCCCTGTTCGAACATTGTCTGCTTCGTCTTGCTCCACGACCCTTGCTCTTCCGGTGTTGGAATGTCCGGCTCGAACATATCGTCTGTCATATTGTTCCCTATCGTGTCGCGTCGCTGTCGCCCACTTACGGCGCCTTTTGTGGCACCAACAATATACGATCGCGATAATGAGTCCCATGATGTATACGACTGGGATTTTGATCCCGCGCGGGATGCGTAGTCTAGTCCTTTGGGTACGGTTTTGAGACTGGCGATGCTCGAGCTAACCTTGATTAGCGGGTTGGCTATCCATGCTACCAATCCAGCCAGCGACGTTTGGTCGTTGACTACTGAAGACAACGTCTTCGTCTTCGTCTGTCCAATCTCCATCTATCTGATTGTATTTCACAATCGAGTGCATCTGCAAACAGTCCGCACTGTTTCCTTGTTTGTATTGCGGTTTTACTTTCTCCACCTCCTGTGCATACGTTTGTTATACGTAGTTGCTCTTCCGAATGTCGATTTGATGTTCGTTTTAGCTGCACGAAAGCACACTATCACTTTGGCACTCAAGACCCTAATCCGAGATAGGGTTTTAAATGTTAATGATTATAAGAATAATATTTGATTACTTGACTTCTAAATAACTATAAGGCGTGGGACGTAACAATAGACACAACATTAAGAAGCTAGGACTGTTTATTCCCACTCTCGGTAACACTCCCAACTGTCTTCCAAGAATCCTTGGTAGGTCCATGCCGAAGCGCCGGCCTCAAGCACCCACCAATCCCTGAAACAAGGCCGGAAACCATCAAGAACACAACAAAGAGGGGAATTATTTCAACAAAAGAAGGTAAACTTACCACCCGCCGCGAGCCGGATCAAATTGCATTTCACCATGCTCCTCCGCCGGGAATCAAGGCTGGCCGAATAACTGCCAAAGGCAAAAACAGTTGGCACCAGACGGGTCGGGAGTAAAATCCCCGACCCGGTCGAGTACCCTGCGAATTACTGCCAACTTCCACCGCATGAACGCCCTCAGTCGGCCTCGCATTGCCTAGGGAGAATCGAATCGAATTTTATAACCACACCCAAACAGAAACGGGAAAACGCGCGCACCATCGATATACTTACCAACTCGCGCAAAGATAGTCCGATCATGATCATGGTTTGACGATGGAATGAAGACTGACCCCCATGACCGAGACACAGAATGGTCCCACATACCCAATGCAGAACCAGCATAGGGATTCGAAGAAGCCCACGCAAGCGTTCACGGAGGTACTCGCGATTAACCATTAAGAACCAGAGCTGTGTAAGCAGCCCTTCGAGGACAAAGAGAGCAAGAGTGCGTAAGATTAAATGTAAGTAGGCACTGTACCCACCACTAGCCCTCCGTGTGCCCCGTCCCCAAAACAATCAGGAGACCTCGAGAAACAAGGCGCAGCAACTACAACCACGAAAGACAGGAAGGAAGCGGGGAAGCATCACCTACAGGCGATGTTCCATCTGAGGAGGGAGATGTTACGTCCTGATTGATTTAATTGAGCTAATTCCTTTAATTGATTCATGAACCATTCCACGCAATCATTTCCACGATAAACTTTAAATTCGGAGATAGAGTCGTCAAAGTTACATTGTAAATAGTACGCTATGCTGTGTGGAACATGTTTTTGATAGAAAGTTGTGTTTGAAGAATTAGATGTACCCGCACCCGACTCTAAAATATACTCAATATCAGCATAAACGACAAACGGAACCAGTTCTTTATGCTTATAATTTTTGAATTTCATAATTTTATCTTTTTCGTTTGGTAACACGACTCTGCATTTATTTATAGTTGCACAATCAAGTTTATGCTTATCGAAAGAGTTTACTGTTGTAAAGTGACATAGGCATCTGTCGCATAGTTTAGTATAACCTTTATGTTATGTAACTTGTGATTTCAGTAACCGAGATAGATTTCGAATCCAAGCAAAGTGATAAACATTACAATCTGTGAAATCTACGTCATCTCCATTCGAGTAAATTTTGGTTTCCAACATGAGTAAATAAATCGCTTCTTTATCTGATTTTTGCTGAGTTAGATAAATTGGTACTATCTCGTTACCACCCTTATCCCCATCGCGTTCTATACCGTAAACGTTAATTGCCAAATCATTCATCTTCTCAAATTTCGAAATG
>JARQST010000361.1:332263-356219 GCA_030142225.1 Pachycephus smyrnensis
TGGAGAATTAATAAGGATCCAATTATTTAACTAGGGAATCATTAGAAAGGACCTCATGATTCAGCCTTTAAAGGCCCCCAACATTTAGCTTTGTAAGGTCCTGAAAAAAAAAGCATGACCGTCCTTTAAGGAACCCTATGAGGCTTCCACATGAGGCCCCTAAGAGAATTAGGAAAAATTAATCAGGGTTTTGGAAAAACCCTGATAATATTTCTTCACGGGAATTATTTAAAAAATGACGCTCTAATTCAAAAAAAGCTATTCTTAAAAATCTTATTTTCTGCAAAGGTATTACCTGCTTCTCGGTTGTACCACCATTTTTCGAACACCCTGTATATCCACTCGTATGGCCACGCCTATGCCGAAACGGCAGCTGTCAGTGGCCCATGAAACACGCTGCCAAAGAATGAAGGAAATAAAGGAAGAGAATGTTGATAGCGATCATTGGCCCAACTAGTTCCCTGAACAGGTCGACATGGGACTGGAGTGTGCAAAGCAATGGTGTTCAAATCGGGACTCGTAATCGGTAGAAGAATACGAAGGGGCTGTTAAAATAGCGATGAATGAAGCAAGTTTTAAAGCGTGGGGGGGTACATACGTGAAAGCCTGTTCAGAATGCAAAGCTTCAGTGAAGTAGGTATTGAGTACCGACAAGCGGGTTAGATTTTGTATGAGCGATTTTGTGCTCGCGAGTCCTTTCATTTGGTAGAATAACCGCTCCGAGAGGTTTCTTTCAAATTGAGTTTTTTTCTCAGGGCTGCAGAGTACATTCCCCCTATTCCCCTCACACTCTTTATGCTTTCGTCTCTCTCCTCTCACGTTTATTCAAACGCTTAATTAGCTAAAAAAGATGCGCTCACAGATAGAGCTAAGTGGGACGCATTACAATATGTTGATGCACCGTGGTGGCCATGACTGCTTGATGTTCTAAGGACCTCTATATCGAGAAAACGGTACCTACGTGCGCTGTAATTTAAATTGGCTTGCACTTTACAGTAAACGAGCCGACCGTTTGCTTTCAATGCAAACGTCAAAGATTTTCTCAAGATTCAGGCAAGCAATGGCTTGGAAATTTTCTCCTTCTTTCTCTTTTTCGCTTTCACCATCACTGGCATTATGAGACAACGTAAAAGTACAGAAATGGAAGAAAAAATGAGAAAGAGTTAAGAGGAAGCACCAAAGATTTCCAGGAGACTTTTTCAACAAAACTTCAAATTTTACATTAAAAATAATAGCGAAGCAAGAGAAATGAGTGGCGAGTTGCGAATGGTGAGCGCAGATTGAGCCAGAACTCATAATTCTCTACGCTCGTAACGATCAGTTCCACGCCACCTGAATCTGCATTTCATAGGCCGCCAGATGTTATGTACATATCAGCAGGTACCTCTTTTGCATGCACATAGCTATTCATTAGTAAATTACAGCGTGCCATTCCACAGTAACCTTTCGCTATTTTCCCTGTCGTCTTACCTTCCTTTTTCTTTCCTATTTTGACTAATTCCATATTTTTATATGAAATATATAAAAAAGAATTTCATATATAAAAAAAATGTCATACTTTTTCTCTTCCCGGGTAGAAGTTCTGCCTGGGCGATAACTTGGGCCAAGTTAATGTGTCCTAATAATAACATGGCCCCACCTTGGAAGCATATCTTGGGCCTATATGGAAATGTCACTCTCCATTACCTTGGACCCATATAGGCCATCCTAACTTTGGCTAATGTGGAATGTCAAACTTGTTCCAATATAAGGTGTTCAATCTTGGCCCGAGTTTGATAGCCTATTTTGGGCCAGTATATAAATGTCACGCTTTCATAACCGGGACCGTTGTAGAATAATTTGCTAGGGCCCAGAGAGGATTCCGCCTTTACGCCACGGTTAACCCTAGTTATAAAAAGCTTTGAATAAAAATAATAGCTTTTAATCCTAATAGATTTGCTTCATTCATGGAATTATTATGTACTCCAGTAATAAATATAAACGTAATCAAAAAGATGATACTAAATAAAAAAGGCAATGCGACGGAGATATAATCAGTACTTCGAACCCAATATCTCAAACGTGCCGAAACAATGAAATCTAAAGAGGATCTTATGGCGTAAGTATTTATTTTGTCGTATGGTGTTTACGTCGGAAGTGGCTGATTCCGACAAGCGATAAGCCCAAGAACGAAGAACGAAGCGCAGTATTTGAGTTGCAGTCGTAGTGTCACGACGTTTTAAAAGAAGTTTCAAATCGATTTTTTTAAAAAAATGCGGATTTTTGTTCACTCGTCAATTTAACGGGTGTCCGTAGAAATAGGTTTACAAGAAATGTCCACAAACCTAGTGTCAATTGGTTGAAGCACTGGTAATCGCACGGATGTAAGTCTGGGCTATAAGATGGTTGACCCCAAGTCTCGATGGAGTTGTCATTCACCCAGTGACGGACAATACGACATTTGTCAGGTCTAGCATTGTCATGGAGAATGAAAGAGCGACACCTCTTACCAAATCGCTACTCAGAAAGTTTCTCTTGTAAAAATT
Organism: Pachycephus smyrnensis; assembly: GCA_030142225.1. Taxonomy (NCBI): domain Eukaryota; kingdom Metazoa; phylum Arthropoda; class Insecta; order Hymenoptera; family Cephidae; genus Pachycephus; species Pachycephus smyrnensis. Next base: position 334,789 of record JARQST010000361.1, read on the forward strand.
AGAGATATCGTTCTCCATTTATGGTTTCACCTTCTGGGTATAACTTCCGAAAGGCAATTCCATTTATGTCCATAGCTAATATTAGCATTCTTTTCCTCTCCTTCAATTCTGATGCAGCTACAGTTTGAGCCTTCTCGTCTTTTCTAAGCTAAAACCGTTGTTGATCTTTAGGTGCTGGACGCTACAAAGATAGCCAAGTTTCATCAATAGCCAATGTGTATTGAAGACGGTTTGGATGCTCATTTAACCTCACTAAATTATGTTTACGAGTCAGAATTCGATGTTCTAATTGATCTTCAGAAAGTTGATGACGTACCCATTTTCCTACCCTTTCCGACAATTTCAAATCTTGAATGAGTATTCGATACACAGTTACCTGGAAAATACCTAATTTTAGGGACAGATTGCGAGAGGACCATGCTCTTGTTTCCCGGAGAAGAGAATTTAATTCCTCGATTATGTTCTGCTTTTCTGTGTGTTGATTGTGGGCTCCACCTCGGGTCTCTTCAACTAAAGGTTCGTCTTTCCTTAATAGTTTTCGCCCAACGCTGCACCATTCGAAATGAAAAGGCGGCAGAGTCCAACGCTTTTTTTAGGTTGCGCCAAGTATCCGATGCACTCCATACGAGAAGTACACCGATAAGTATAAAAATTCGTTGGTCTACGTCACTTGTCGCCTGAATCAACCATTGACGCTCCATTACTAAACACAAATGCAACGGTGCACAACGTGGTGTAAGCTTAGACTACAGAGATATTAAACGCACAGTGCAGGTACAGTGCGCTGACTAGTTTCAAAGCTATACATGAAGATGCAGGCGCTACTTTGAATGATTCATCCTATATTAATTATAATGAGTTTATTGTATCATAAAAATATTAATAAAAGGAAGAAATAGGCAGTTGTCGGATATTAGTATTTTTGTGGGAATTGGATTTGAACCTGCGACGGTCGGGATGCTTAACTAGTTAACTGGTGAACCCGAAATCAACGTTTTGTGCCAAAACTGGTAAGAGCGAGTAATTTCGTATTTCACATAAAAGCTCATCTATAGGGGGTTTTTTAGGTCGCTGATTACGAATCTGAACTCGCCATTATGAATTTCCCAAGTCTGAGTTCAGATTCGTAATCAGTGACCTTGAAAACCTACCGAGTACCGAGTTTCATCCAAGTCGACTGAATTTTTGTAATTCGGTCCGCCATTTTGGAAACGCAATTTCGAATTCAGATTCATAATCAGGGACCCAAAAAACTTAGGCTTACCAAATTTCATCAAAATTCATTGAAATTTATCGGAGTTATTTAATGTGCGCACATATGCGTTATTACCAGTTTTGGCACGAAAATTTTCTGCGCATATATGCGTCATTACCAGTTAACTGGTAAAGTGAGAAGGTCTATGAGACACTCTACCCGCTAAGCCACCAACTATATTTGCAGACGTGGTCTCGTATAAGACTTATAAATTGTAGCAGTTGTATATATAAAAACAGTAAGTTTTTTTAATTTCTCCAAAAACATAATTATTTAATAAAAATTAAAGAAATGTGTACTGAACTACAGTTTCTTACTAAATATTGTTGAAATTAAATTATAACATTTTAAAATCGGCAAACATAAAAATACTAAAGTAAAGTTTTTGTATCCGGCCCAATACGATTCTTATTAAATTTCTATCGCGGTTGGGTAATTGAAACCTTTTCAATTACGTCGTTATTCAATGATTCTTTCATATTTTCGAGAATAGGACTATGTTGTGTGACGTTGCTTTTCGGAAATATTCCTAGAGGGAGGGAGGTGATGATTTGCGCGTCCGGCTCCACAGTGGGTACCCTAGAGCAGTGACGTATCCCGAGATTTCGAGACAGAGGTCTTAGTCGGGCCCCACGTTGGGCGCCAAATTTACGATGTTATTCCGATTCCCACACCAAAATGTTCCACACTCTCGAATGCGGGACTTGTGGCAAAACGGGACCCTTCTCTCACTCTCGAACAGATAATCTGAAAAAATTCTACACGCGGGAGGTGTTGGGCGCCAGGTATTCCTTACGGGGACACCGCGGATGCAGAGCATTCGCTGTAAGAATCAAATTCGCGAAACACGGGTAGCCTTGTTACTTAGATCCTAAAATCGCAAAATTCTCCAAAAAAACTTAAAACTAACCTAAACCTAACTCGATACTCGGAGGGAGACACCACCAGGCAAGAAACCCTCCTTAATTTCCTAATCCGGATCATAACTCTAAGAAAAAAACTCGCAAAAATCCTAAACCTAACTCGATAAACTAAACCTAAGGGCTACCTCAGAGGACGAGAAGCAACGCATGACGAGAGAGGAGAGAGGAGGTCCAAGTCGGTAATCGTAAACGCAATACCCGATTCAGTGGCTAGCTCGGCTGGGAGAGCGTCGTGGCGTACAAGAGTAAGGTAGGCCCAGACAGAAAGCATAAGAAAGCAGGAAAACGTAGAAAAATATGAGAAGGAAATGTGAACGCACCGAAGCTGTATTAAATCAAGAGGGAAGCCAACGTAATATAAGAAAAACTTAGAATGTCAGAAATTCCAAAAGAAGTATAAGAGGTGCATTATCAAGCGTCAACCAATTTTTACAAAGAACTTAAACTAGATTTACAAAGCGAAATGAAAAACAGAAGCGATACAAAGCAAATCTTACAATTAGGGGGAAGGAAATGAGAAGCATAGGCAGGAGAAATATATTCGCAGGATAATGACTCGAAAGGGGCAGAAATCGGTACAAAAGGTTAGCTAGGAAAGTGAGGGGACGGGAAGTTAACTAGCGGGAGCGGTTTGGACCGCTAGGATACGCAAGGACTGTACCATACATTCGCAAGACAAAATAAAATAGAAAAAAAACGCTAAGATTACAAATTACGAGACTTTTCCTATCATACCCAGAATAAATATGGATCCTAATACAGGCAAGTTAAACATAATTCGGGCTACAAGTTACACATCGTAGAAAATCTAACATGCCAAATTTCTTCGCGAATCACAAGCAGTCAGTAGCACGTAGGATCGCAAAACCATACGCAGGATGACTCGGACTAACATTTGCGATAGCAGTAGGGACTAGAATAGAATATTTTCTACCAAACAAAAGAAGGTTACCAAATAAACAGAATACGCTATGTCAAAGATACGGGGTTACCCTGAAGGGGTCAGAAGAATAAATTCACAAATAATAACGTAGTTCTAAAATAGTGAGTATACGAATGAAATTACAAAAAAAATATGTACTTCGAATTTAAAAAGGTAAAACTAAGCAAAATTATTACACTGTTAAACTCCATAAGCGATAATCAAATACTAGACACAATAAAATATACTAGACACAGAGATTAAAGTTCACGTAAAAAATTATATCGAAGCAAAAGTATCGGTAGCGGAAGAATTTAGGAATTTTTGCATAGGCTAACCGAGAAGCGGGACTATAGATTTTCAAACTCTTTTAGCAATTCCCAATTCTTACGATACACATGGGAAGACTCCAGAAACAGAAATTAACTTTGAAGAACACATTTCATCGCGACACCAAGAAAAAGCAAATAAATTGATACTCTAACATGTACACGAACTGCGCTATCGTCCTTTTCATAATCACGAGAGCGGAAAGACATTCGCTCTTTAACATTCGAACAGGCAGAAGTCTTGGACAGGTTATTTCTCTAAATTCTAAAAATCACATTTTTAAGTAGCGAAAGTTCTCACCAAAGAAATAAGTATTGTCCCGTGGGCGCTCCCAGACGGAAGTGAACGAGACACTCAGGTATGCTCTCTCAAGGGGTCAACGTACCCTACCCGGGATCTCTAAATATGCCAATTGATTGGCCAATAAATATCGGAATTGGGAGTGGGACTTGGAGACGGACGATGATAATCGAAACTTGACGAATATTGCCGGATTTGACGGAATCCGTCGACATTCACCGAGGTGGCTCGTTGCGGTGGGCCCTTCAGGGTGGCTGACGGGACGCAGAGGTCGGGCGAGTAGGTTGTCTCCCTGCTACGTTCCCCGGCGGCCAAGTGGGGTCGGCAGGCCTAGGAGCTCGCTCTCCCAGACAGTGAGACGGGGAGAAGCATCTCCGACTCCTGGTCGGCGGCGAAGTGGCGAGAATCGAAGGGGGCGCCCTAAATGAACGGCCAGTGGATAGGTAGGGGGAGCCCCATCCCGGTTACTCCGTGGTCTACCTTGTGCCCTGCTGAGTGCGCAGCGGCAAGGCTCCTTGGGCAAGAGCGACGACGTAGTTGCAAAATCTCCACAGCTCTCAAAATTCTCCGAAATTCTCCAAAAAATCTCCAAGTTTCCAAAGATTCCCAGTCTTCAAGACGGCTCCAAAATTTCTCCAATAGTACTCCAAAATTGTCCAGTCCTCGATAGCAGTATGCATGAGTGGTAGGATGCGTGAGAAAAATGCCAAAAAAAGAAAAGAAAGCCAGAAAAGAGAAATCAAAGAACCGAAGGACAATAGACAAAGCGACACAAAATTCGGGAGTCTGCCCTGCTTAATACTAAGAATACCAATGCGTAGGAGCGCCGGTCGATTAAGCAGAGTCAAATGAGCAAATCTCGAGTTTGTACCGGGATTTCCAAAAAATCATGTTACAGTTGGCTTAATATATGAGTCCCAAATTAGTCCAAGCTGGACGAAAGTTATGATGCCCTTTTAAAGCTAACCCTTGTAATGCCCCGATCGGGCCTTTATTTAATCTGGGATTCTCCGTTAATTTTCTTCCCGGGAAGTCTCAACTTGGTTCTAGTTTGGCATTAACCGGACGAGCACTGATAAAATTGACTTGGGTGCCCAGCCAGGTTCCAACTTTGCCCTACTTTGATATTAGTAAGGAAAATCTTATTGAGGAAGCCTCGTTAAAACCTGTATATTACCTGGGCTGCCCTGATAATTTTCTACCCGGATTACTTTTCTTTCTCCTTCTGCACTTTTTGCTTGTCTTCCGACGAACGGTAGCCAAGGTAAGATTTGAAATCGAAGCGAGAGGGTCAAGGCCGTTACATCATGATATTGTCCTGAAGATTTTTCCTCTGTAGATGAGACCTCTTCCTGCCGCTGCCGGCATCAACGTAAACGCAAGTCGTACCAGTTTCAATCCCCACTGAGACATCAAACAATACTGTAAGCTTGGAATAATCCATGCTTTCAGAAGTCATTGAATAAATTTCAAAACATTCATTAAATTCTTACTTTAATTACGAGTCACGGGAAAATTGTGCACACAATGGCGTCAAGTTGCCTGCTCTTGGGGCAAGAAGAGCCTCAAATCCCAGAAGCCTTGACGCTCCCTTCGCAAACCTTCTAACGATTCTGGACGGCAATCCTCTTCACCTTCCTTCGTATAGTCTTTGGCATTTGGCGTGAGAAGGAATCCTAGCGACTGTCGTACTGAGCAAAGACTCCCTTCAGAAGTCGGTAGTGCGATGATAAAACTTCTGTGGAATCAAGCGAGCGACTCAATTTGGAGTAAAGTTACAAGCGAGGAATCGATCGAAGCGTAACGTTCGATTACCGAAAAATCCTTCCTTAACTGTACTCATTCCGTAACTGTAATATTTCTGGTAACGGTGGTTTGATTTCCCAAGCTCCTCCTTCCGGGTTTATTGTCTCGACAGTGCTGGGGGTAATGCGATGCTGATGCGGGGATTCGAGGCCGCGAACGGGGTGAGCGCGAATTAAGGGAGAAACGCGAAGGAGGCTGCGGCAATGACACCTAATTAAATCCAGCATTGTGCTCTAATATCTCGCTGTCTGGATCCTCGAGCCGAGACTCCAGCCGCCCCTTAAATATCGGATAAGGCGGCGGGGTGGTTACGCTTTGGAGGGCTGGAACTGTGGCATGGTTAACGTATGCATGGAACACGATGCTCTCCCTCTCATCTCCTTCATTTAAGCTTGAATGTGATACGAGAACATGGCAATTACAGACGTATTAGGCTGCTACGAGTCTCATTTGCTTTCATCTCTCTCGTTTGCGCAAAAATACCAGGAATTAGAAGAACGAGCCAACAACACGAGCGGAAGCAACACATTTAGTGAGATGCTCAATTGAGCTGGTTTTGTTGAATCGACGAAGCTTACCAGAGCCATTAACAGCTGGCCGGCAACACCAAACTGCTCGCGCAGCCCATCGTTCGTTTATCCAACCGAGGATATATTCCTAAAGAGAGTTAGTCTTACGAGGCTTCACGTGAGACCTTGTTACACGACAGGAAGTGAGAAGACGGGTTCTGGCTCTGGAAGCTGACAGACAGACGTGAAATGTTATTTACAGTTAAACCTTTATTATGCTAGCTAGCCAGTGATCAACCTACAATTCAACCATCCAGAAGAACAAATGAATTAGGGTCTAATACTCGAATTGAAACTCTGTAGTCGCTTTGTAGCTATTTTACGCATTTAGTTTGGAATTCGCAAGTGCGAGTAATTTAGACGGGTTTGCGGTTGCCTAATATCCTCTTGGGAAGTGAGAGGGTAGTTCGTGGGAAAGAGAAATATTTCCTGGAACATGGAAGAAAAATAGGGACCAACCAACCAGAACGTCAGATGCAAAGGATAACTTGATATCTAGTTTCGATACTTCGTGCAGATAAAAGGCACGGACATAATATTGCCAGTTAATTAATTCAATGAACAAAACGTAGGGTCCTTATAGGAAAGAATGAACAGTCGAAGGTTCAGACAGATGGGTGGAATGAACGACCAACGAAGTGAGCAATCATGAGCAATCGGGATGATTGGGAAGGCTACGCTTGATAGGTAATCCCACCAGGCGAAACGAGAATTGACAATTACAGACGTCCCGCAATGAGCTCCCTCAAAGAGAATAGAAATGGCGCCGATGAAAAAGTGTAAAGGTTGGAAAGGGAAACGTTATAGTGCTGATGGGTGGCACTATCATCATTGTCATCAGTGCCATCAGTGACATGCAATACAATACGGAGCGGTCAAATAAACAGGAGCGTACCAAATAAATCGCGGGCTTGCGTTTTAATGAAACGCTCGTATTAAAATTCTCTCACTCGTAACAGGGAGTGCGAGAGTGTCGCACAAATCGTAACCTCTGGCTTCTTCGCAAGCTCCAGGGTTTGAGGTTCGAGGGGTTGCCTAGGCCAGGCACTCAGGACGATAAGGCCATGCAATGTGGCTGTGAATCTATCAGAGACGGGCTGATTTCACCCGAAAATTTGCGGCGAAGTTAGTACCGCGAAGAATGAGTGAAAAATTGCTACTAATAACGCACCATGTCTCAAATAAACGGCCCGCTAGAGTTCATTGTTAATTTGTCACACCTTCCCCTTTCCATCCCCCATAAGTGACGTTAACGCGGAAATTGTGGCTCCGCCTCCGAGACGGCAGAGAATGCATATATTCTCGTGTAAAAATTTTAGATACGGGACGGATCACTGATTGATCATTTTACATGGTCCATATAAGATACCGCACAGGTACGTCTAGTAAGACCGTGTCATACTTCACTTTTATTACGAAGGATAACTTCAGCCTACGGGGTAGATCCAAAACTGATCTGAGAATGATCTTTCCCGTACAGTGAATATGGCTTTAATTTATGATCTATGAATGATCTGGGAATGATCCATGAATGATTTGTGATGTTATATTTTCATAATGTACGGAGAAGATCATACCCAGATCAATTTCAGATCCAGGCCGTATTTTTTGTACGGAAAAGATCATTCTTAGATACGTTTTGGATCCTTCCCGTAGCTAAAAATTTACCCAGGCATGCTTATTAAATTCCTTTGGCAATCACATTCTTTAATTGTGCAGCTTCTAGAAAGATCTTCGAATCCCGAGGCATTGGTTCCGAATGTCTCTTAACAGCGCGAGTAAATCGATTCTCTTGGCAAGTCGTTTTTCGCGGCGACTGTCCCTGGAAAGCGTGAAATTGGCAAACGATACGAGTCCTGAGGGCCAACAGCGCCGAAAATCAATATCCTCCAAGATCAGAACTTAAGGCAATCGCGTACCGATACAACAAAAGGCATCAGCTAACATGGTTATACCTCGCCAGGGAAACTTCATTGCTATATCTCATCCAAGGAGTCTATATCACCCTCCAAAAGGAGAATACGACCTTCTTCCTCCAGTCTCGCTCTCTCGTTTCCACTCTCTATCAATAGCATTGTAATCTACTTTACTAGCAAATAGTGTTCACGATCCCAAGACAATACTTCCCTACCCAGATCTCCAATGAGACCGAGCTTCACTTCCCTATGCTCTCTCTACGTTCCCAGGGTCCCATCCGACTCTAATAATCACCTCCCTTCTCCACCTGCAACTCACTTATAGAAAATCCCAACAAATTACTATTATGGAATTACCAAGCTACAGGACACATGATCACTCACCACCAGCAACGAGCTACCATTCAGAGTTTATAATGATAATTGACAATTTGAAATTACGATCCGGAAATAAGGTATGGATCATTGCTTAATCAACCGTTTCAATTTACTCCATAACCTTGTATACTAAGGTTAACCTCTTCATACTCGAGTTATTAAAGTCTAAGAGCCAGCGACCATTTTTAGCACAGCATTTCACCATGAAAGTTTTATAATTTTTATCGTTAAACTAGAGTTGACGATCATATAAGTGACCGTCTGGTAATTCGGCGTTAAAACGTAGCGCGACGGCTCACTCCTAAAGTTAGCAAAAACAATGCAATCACATTATAGTTCAGAGGTTGATTTTTGTTGTAGTAATAATTGACTTAATAATATGTTATTTACAATCGCTGTCAGAAGTTTTGATGCGTTCTGAGGGAGTACCATATGGACTTAAATTTGCATAATAATAAGGGTTATTTACGTCATAGCACCAAAGTTGTTTTTTCAATAATCTTTAAATAAAAAACCTTAGAAATTATATACAATTGCCAGACGAAAATTTCGGGTCTAACAATTCTTCCAGCCACAGCAACAAGCTTAACAAAGAAACTTATTTCCATCGAAAATACTTAAAATAAACAACTATTCACGGATATTTTGTAGAATGATAAATTCTGAATAAAAAAGGGTAAATATTGAATATTCATAAAATTAATAGATGAATTTACGTGAGGTATATTTATTTTAAATACCCTATAATCGTACAAATACTAAATGAAAACAATTAGAATGAGGTAGTAATTCAGTCTGCTGGAATAGAAAAATAATTTAATTAGCTTCCTCTTCAGTACTATCATCTTCCACGATCTCCTGATCTTCATCATCATACTCTTCTTCGCCATCATCATCTTGATCATCATCATCATCCTCTTCGTCATCAAGTTCAGTTATCGTATCATCATTTATAAATAAAAACGTACTTGAATCGTGTTCTTCTTTATCAGCATATGGAGGTTGGATTACAACGTCATTGACTAACGTAGATAATTCGTCACCTTCAAACCAAACAAAATCATACTTCCCATCAATTTCCTTCCAACCATTCTCTACCGGATATAAATCAATTGGATTTTTCAAATGTGCATTTTTCCAAAAATTAATGATGTAGGAAGCTCGTAACAAATGTTGAGTTAACTCCAAATTGTATGGTGGTAAGTTGGAAGCATCGCAATTTTTTATATAAATATTGAAATCTTCATTGACGTCTTTAGCTTTATATGTTTTAATAAATATTTCAAATCTTGCTTGATTGACATTGATGTGCAAGGGTTGCCAACGTCCATGGTGTTTTTTGCGTTCATTATTATAAAAAATACATACTTTTTTATTAATTCCAATCTTCTCTGAAACATTAGACGACTCTGTTTCTTTATTAGTTTTTTCTATATTTTCTTCACTGATTTCGGCATCAACTTCACTACTGAAAGTAACGTTTTGTGTAGATTTAGATGTAGATGGCTGTGATAATGATAAAGTCGACGAAGAAGAACACCCAATAGATGTTACAGTTGTTTGTTTGTAATATTTGCTCATTAACACGTTCCGTGCCGAATAATTTTTTTGGTTAGTTTCCATGCAGGCAGCGTGGAGCGCATACGCCCCACACGGCACGGAACATGTTAATGCTGTGAAATTTCTATAATACTTGAAATGGTGTCCTTGAGTGGCACTAAAATCAGATTGCAAAGCAATATCACGAAATTTTAAATTATTTTCTACGCGGATTTTTAGTACACTGGAACATTTTTATTAAAATATCGATACTTTACAGACGATATCGTCTGTAAATAAATCTAATTCGTCCTTAATACTATTACAAAAGACACAAATATTCTTAGATGGAGTCATAATAGTTGTAACCCAGTACAACGTAGTATAACACAGTAAACACGAACGGTCTTGAAGACTCACTTTGTCCGAATAACGGTGAAAGCCCACAACAGTCGAAACATCTTTATTTGACTGTTTACAATATTAGCTTCTACAGTAACTTATAATTTTCACAAAATATACCTGAATTGTTATTTGATTATTTTAAATAGTTTCGATGGAAATACATTTTTTTTTTATTAAGCTTGTTGCTGTGGCTGGAAAAACTGATCCGGAGTCTTTGCTTATGTCTAGCAAGGTGTTAGATGCCTTTCGTCTGCCAATGGTATATAATTACTAAGGGTGTTCTAATTCTAAGATTATAAAAAAAAAACAATTTTGGTGCTATGACGTAAATGACTCTTATTATGCAAGATTAAGCCCGTCTAGTACCACCTCAGAACGCACCAAAACGTCTGACAGTGACTCTAACAAGGGGACTGTACGGCAATCGGATTTTTGTAATTTTTCATACTCTTGGTACGTGAAGCTGAGAACTCGAATAGTAATTTCACAAAGCAGTTCGATGCCATATTCAGAAATTCTCGAGAAGATCGACTTTGAAGTTTTGCGAGTGCTTTATGTGCACTAAATGTGTTACATTGTTCGAACAGGCCGCGTAGCTCACCCGGTAGCGCCGAGCCTGTCGCTGGTTCGAGTCTCACTTTCAGCATCCTTTTTTCCCATCCAATTCGCATACTTACGTCATTTAAATATAAAAATCACCAAATCTATGCTAATTCACAGATATATAATTATAATCTTCAGTGAAAATCGCACGTTTTATTTTTAACACTAGAACTCCCGACGGGTACATTTTGTACCCGAGCGCATGTTTGCGCTCGTGTATCTTCCGTTGTTAAGGAGATAGAAAACTGAAATTTTGTGATTTTTATTTAATTGTAGAACCTAAATTGTATACCAAACTTCAGCCTTTTGATCTATTAATCCTTTAAAATATGAAGTTATGCACACGGATACTAAATGTACCTATTGGGAGTTCTAAGTATGCGGGATCTCCGGGAGTTCTAGTGTTAATTATCTCGAGCTTGAAAAATTGCACTTTTGATTGTAAATATCAATGTTTAGCTACCAGTACTTATAACAAACAAGATTTTTAGGACGGAAATGGAAAGTATCGGGTTATTTTACATTATCTTATTACAGTATTTTACAAATCAGGTGTCGCGTTACACGAGCCACACTGGTAGGCGTCGTAAAAACAACAGGAACAGAAATTTTCGTGACATCTCGCACACCGTACAAACGCTGCATTTTTACAATCGCAATTTTTATTCAATACATCGATTGGAATAGATTTGGTGATTTTTATATTTAAATGACGTAAGTATGCGAATTGGATGGAAAAAAAATGCAACAAGTGAGACTGGAACCAGCGACTCCGCCATTACTAGGCTCGAGCGCTACCAGGTTAGCTACGCGACCTGTTCGAACAATATAACACATTTAGTGCAGATAAAGCACTCGCAAAACTTCAAAATCGATTTTCTCGAAAATTTCTGAATATGGCATCGAACTGCTTTGGGAAATTGCTATTCGAGTTCTCAGCTTCACGTACCATGAGTATGAAAAATTACAAAAATCCCATTGCCGTACAGTCCCCTTGTGAGTAACATACTATTATGTCAATTATTACTACCTAAAAAATTAGCCTCAGAACTATAACGTGATTGCATTCGTTTTTGCCAACTTCAAGGGTGGGCTGTCGCGCTACGTTGCAATGCGGAGTTACCAGACGGTCACTTCTATGATCGTCAACTTCAGTATAACGATACAAATTATAAAATTGTCGTGGTGAAATGCCGTACCAAAAATGGTCGCTGGCTCTCCAAGTATTAATGAAGTACGGCCGCCTTTGCGTAATTAATGACTTCTTGAGGTGAGCAACAGTGAAGAATTCACTACTTTCAAGCGATCACTAACCAAAGCAACCAGCTCCGAAGGGTTCCGATAACCAGCGCCAGCTTCGCTCAACTATGCATTAAAGTGGTAATGCCGTTCGGGTGTGGAGTTTACGGGAAACATAAGAAAGGGTTATACATTGCTGCGGCTGCGGCAGGACCACTGGCAAACCTAGAAGAGAAAGGATTCCTGCTTGGCCTTCCTGTGGATACATGTAAATGTACATGACCACACGCGACACAATAATTAGATTAAGAGCGTGATTTTTGCACTGATCCTGAAAATTCCATAGGACCTCTCAGAATCTTTCCCGCTTTTCTGTTTTCCATTATGTCTACGTGCTTGCACCTTCTTTTAATTTTTTTTTTAATTCTTGATTTTCTTTGTTCCAGGGAATGTCGACTTCGAACCGTTTAATTTCATTACTGAATGACAGCTTATAAACTGATCAATTGAGTGTAGTTTCCAAGTAGAATGAGCTTCCTGATAGAAAAGTAGTTACCGACTAATTTCCGAAACAAATCACGAATCCAAGAAACTGGCGCACCAGTTAATGAAGGATTGAGAGCAGAGCCATTATAAATGTATCCTATCAACAGTATTTTGCATTTTGCACCTTCCTGTACATCATTTTTGTCTAGCTGGGAAATAATTGAAGGGATGTTCACCATAGGAGATCTTTAATCTAGAATAAACGAGCCGATTCATTATTTCTCCGGCGTTTTCCAGCGTTTCTAAATAACCCCATTATCCTGATGGGTTTGCGGCTATGGGCCACTACGGTGGTGCGGGTTCACACGATTTATAAACATTGCCCTCACTAGAGGAAATACAAGGAAACCAACCCTAACTATACATTAGCTGCTTCACGCGAAAGATACTCTTCGTATTACAAAGGCATTAGGAGGCAATACGCTGCTTGTATGAATACCCAGATTTAATCTAATCCTGTGAAAGATTAGACAAAATATTACCTACCAATCATGTGCGGAAAGTCCAGTCGCCTATAAGATGAATCCTAGTATGAATACTATCGAAGTAAGGTAAAATGTCACCATTTTGGAATCGTATTCCTCTTTTAGGGACTTTTATTCTTCTTCTCATTCTTTGATGAAATAGTAAATTAGCACGATACCAATAACGAAGCAATGAATATGCATGCCAAGCGTATGGACCAAAAATTAGTTACTGTTTGTGTTCAAAAATATCTTTGTGATTTCTCTGGCGTGCTCGCTCGCGCCCTTATAAATCACGGAAATCTTTGCAAAGGGCGAAGATCGCGTAGTTCATCAACTCTGGCTCTGTTTGTCCCAGCTTTACACGTTTCTCCTTATATCGCACGACCATACCACCATCTTCACATGATCCACGCTAAATTACTTTAAGTTTTATCCACTGCCTTGAACGTTTCGTATACTGCTCCGTTGAAAGAGAAGCTGTACATCTTAAGACCATCCTTTGAGTAACTACAAGCCGCCTTAACAGTTCACCTCTAGAACACTGGAATCAATTGTGGCGTCATCTGTTATTCGTCTCAGGTACTTGCACCCCAGATTCAAATATCCACAATACTTCGACAATCCGCATACTGACACTATTCTGAAGATTTTCCTTTTATACCGTCGAATAAATAAAATTGCCAGCTTAGCGACTTTTCTGTTTAGTTGAGGCAATCTGCGTTGACCTGTGTCCAGATACATATTTAAAGGAAAAGTAAAATGTGTCGGGTTGCATTGCCGTGCACTATACGTAGCATAAAAGGAACCCCCACAGATCGTAAAAGATCATAAAAGTTGACAGTGAATCGAATATTCAATATGTAGTGCTAAGCCGCATACTATTAAAATGAGAATAATGAAACTTAACTTGCATTGCAAGAAAACCAAGCTTGACTAGTATTTTAAGAGGTTTGAAATAACGCCACAGTCAGACAATTTAAGTGCCTCGTTCCAATTTTCATAAAGAATAACAGCTCATTGTAAGGAAAGCTATGGGTGCACGAGGATGCGGAATGTCACAAGATATAGTTAAAGCCAAGAGTACTACGATGCGATGGATGCGAGAGTCTAAAGTTTGAACTGGTGTAGAATATGGCAAAGGACGCGCGAGACCGGCGCGCTTAGCTACGCAAAAAGATGTCCGACCGTTAAAGCGGCTGCGATTGGTTGAGCCTTGTGCGGGCTGCAGTACGAGCTAGCGTCTGACATCTACTCGACTGTAGGCTAACTACACCAGTTTTCTATGGCTTCTGGCATCGAAATTACTCTTGCATCGGTGGGAAAACGTTTTTCTTTCTGTATCGAACAGTAAGTTCGTGAATAAGTACACGGTCGCCGAATTGAGGTGCTGCCCGGACGGTGCCGAGTGTGCTGGCGCCATTGAGCAGGAGGCGAGAATAGCCGAAATGGAGGAGAATCAAACATCGGAAAGTGTCGCTGTGTTACCGGACATGTCCGAACCGTTGACGAGCGAAACCGAGGAGGCGTCCGCCCTAACGGGTGAACACGAAGCCCATCCGGTCGCTGTGACGGCGAGCGTCTCTTCGGTATCGGGAGTTACCGGTGTTCCCGGTGTGGGAGTGCCGGTTTCTCTGCCGGTAGGTTCAATCATTGGAGTTGCTAATTCGAGCAATGGTACGACCTTCAACGTCATCACGTCCGATCAGCTGCAGGTGAACTGTCGACTCTGAACATTCTACTTAAGTACTCATCAGTTCTATTCGTAATCTGAAATCTATCAAAGAAAACTTCTTCTGCAGCTACCTGGTTCAGGACAATTCAAACAAATGCTATGTGTTGATAATGGCTTCATCTGTGAACCGCGCAATGAGAAAGATACGGATCCACTTCGATGGAATGGAGAGCTCAAAGCTACGCATATAGTTATACAAAACAGTACAGATGAAGCTGACTCCGATCAAATTCACGTATCTGCAGCCAATTCTCAGCCAATATGCAGTTGGTCGGAATCCGCAAATATGGCTGTTCTGCCAGTCAGATGCAAAAATACAAATGCAGAACTTCATAAAAGTAGATTCGGCTCTGGAGGTAGAGGACGGTGCATTAAACTGGGTCAGGATTGGTACACTCCAAGTGAATTCGAGGCACTATGTGGCAGAGCATCTAGCAAAGATTGGAAAAGAAGCATACGGTTTGGAGGAAGGAGCTTGCAAACATTGATCGACGAACAAATTTTAAAACCACATGCAACCTCTTGTACATGTGCTGCATGTTGTGATGATGATAGTGCAGTAAGTAGGCTTCCTCTTGATTTCTTGAATTATAAACTTTGGCTCTATTTTGAAGACAACACAACGTTTTTTGATGCAGACAGGCCCTGTTCGATTGTTTACGCCTTATAAAAGGCGAAGGAGAACGAGAGATGCTTCCGATGGAGAGGCTCCATCTCGTAAGCATAAGAGTGACAATTCAAGAGATGGAAGCAACAATGATGAAAGTGACAATGAAGTTGTTATTCCTGATAAAGAAGTGTGGCCACAATTTGTTTCAACGGATGGGTTGGTTGTACAGCAACCACAACAACAAGATACTGTTATGCAGAATGTACATCAAACTGAAATTGGACAAAACGATGATATTTTTAAAAAACTAGATGAAATGTCTAATAAATTGTTAAAGTTAGCATATGAGTTCAGAAGAACCTTGGAAGAAGCAAAAGAGTTGAGTAGGCAGCAGCGCAGAGAGCAAGCATTAGCTGCACAGCTTGGTGCTAGGGGCGATGTTATAGAGACAGTCGGTCTGCAGCCAACCTCAGATACTGATAACAAAAAGGTAAAGTATCTAAAGAATTGGATAACTTTACAAATAACGACAGGTAGGTTCTTGTGCTAATTACAGGAATTTACTTTTTTTTTTAATTATGCTTCTTACACTAGTGTGCCAATTGTAACCGGGAAGCATTTGCGGAATGCTCATTATGCAGAAGAACTCCATACTGTTCCACCTTTTGTCAGCGAAAGGATTGGGCGGGACACCAAGAGGAATGCGTCCGAGGAGCAGCCGAGACTGTGATGCTGATTGTTGAGAGTAGCAGCGGGGATGCGAGTGCTCTGACGACAACGGCTGGGGATCAATAGCTAGTGTTTCTCACTCCGATTCATCAAAAGAATCCTGAGAGTGATCAAATGGACATTGAAAATTCTACGATCGTAGGCAGAGATAAAGACTCGAAAATTCGACTTGAGAAAAATAAGGTTAAGAAGGGCCGTGAGTAGTTTGTAAATATAGTAGATATTATTTTTCCCTCAAGTCAAACTGTTCGCCAGGCGCATGCAGGCCCTAAATGTGAAAACCCCTTATGAGAAAACAAATCTCCCAGTGGGTCCGCAAGATTTTTCGGTATGAACTTCCACCCACTCTTCCGCCTATGCGTGTACGTGTGTGCATAAAGAAGACAAAAGATGTAGTGAATGAATGTGTTACTGTACATATCTGTATTTACAAATGCGTCTCAATTCTATGGCTGAAGCCATGCACCTTGGAGAATGTACTTTGCAGAATTAAGAAAGCAAGTACTATCCCTTGTACAATTGAAATGAGAAGTGACACAGTAAATTGATGCAATTTAGTGCATCTTGGTGGTCTTTTAGGTTCTGAAAGTGATAGTAGTTCCGAGACGAATGTCACCAGTGCAGTCTCGCAACACGTATGAAAGAAAATGGCAAAATGGTTATCCTCTTATGTAGAGGAATACCAAGGAAATAACGAGACGTAATGAATGGCATGCTATATGAAAATAGTATTTTGTAACCTTATTTATATTGTATAATTTGATGAAAAATAGATCAGAAGAATTGATAAATCTGAAGATAGGAGGAGATACTACAAATAGACTTTTACTCGTAGACTTTTTACGCTGACACAACAATTTTACAATTGCAAATAATTGTATGTATTAATATATGCTCTTAATGGTAATCGTAGCTTATAATTGATATAAGTATCACGTAAAACCAGGAGTAGCAGCAAAAGTAGTGATTTTGAGGCGCTGACGTCGACAATGATGATAACCATAAACTTGAGATTAGAACAACGGTCAATATTTAAGATTTTTTCCTTAATTTGAAAAAAAAATTTACGGAACCTGCGTCTCAACTGACATGAATAGGAAAGAGAGGAGTAAGGCTCATTTAAGTAAAGTTGAAAATAAGCAAATATAGTACAAAAGTATTTTTTTCGAATTGTCACTTTTCAGAAGATTATCGAGATTTTCTTATAAGCGAAACTATTCTGGAATCGGTAACGCTATGAGAAATGCCATTTGGTATTTTGCCTTTTTC
Organism: Pachycephus smyrnensis; assembly: GCA_030142225.1. Classification (NCBI taxonomy): domain Eukaryota; kingdom Metazoa; phylum Arthropoda; class Insecta; order Hymenoptera; family Cephidae; genus Pachycephus; species Pachycephus smyrnensis. Next base: position 352,327 of record JARQST010000361.1, read on the forward strand.
TCACAAAACTCGCTGTTCTCAGTGAAAGGAAAGCACAAAGGAACGCAACGCAGGATTGCTTGATGAACCTTTAAACTCCTGGGCAGTGTTTTCCATCATGTAATGAAAGTATTATAATTTTTTTTATTAAAAGCAAAAATCCAAAAAAGTATTTGGCATATAAAATGAAGTTTGGAAATATAAAAAATGTTATACATCGAACTTGTATTCTTATTGTTTATTGACTGCAGAAGATTTAATTCAATAATTTCCATAGTGTTTAAGTCTATACAGAAATGCATTACCTCTATTATTGGAAATACCCAAAAAGCCGCTGCCTGGAGAAAATTCCAGATCCAAAGGCTTAGAAATCTTTGTATTAAATGTCGGAAAATTTGAAAAAATTGTGGTCGACTGAATGTGCATCATTTTAAACGCATTTTCTTTATCCTCGGATGCGAACGCGAGTATTTCCGAAGTCGGATTGAATGCCAGACTAGTAATTGAGGTATCGAGATTCAAAATGATTTTTATTGGCGCAGGTACTTTTTTTTGCAGAAGTGTTTTAGTATCATAGAGGTTGACAACGCCTTGGCGGCTTCCAGTAGCGAGAAATTGCCCACTTGCTGAGATGGCGATCGCTGAACCAGAGAGACAGCCGTCGTCCACTGCGCGATGTATGCACATACGTCTATCAATATCCCATACGTACATCTCGCCACCATCTTTGTTCGCCACATAAAAACAGATACATGTATAAAACATTACGTTTATGAAATCAAATCTCCTAATTCTGCAATGAACAGAATGATCCCATACCACCGTGACTGAACAGCTGTCGGCTATCAGGAGTGAACGCAAGGGCATTGCAGTTTTCATTCATCTTCCATGTATGCACTAATTCTTTACTCCGACAAGATAGTAAATGTATTTGACCCATTCTTCCACATACAGCAATGAATTTACCATTGGGCGAAATCTCAAAATTCTATGAAAAGCAATGTTATTTTATAATAACAAGTCAGTACAAAGTACAGCTTTACAGACCTTCATATTCGTTATTCCATGTGCCAGTGGTGTCCTTACAGTTGTCCCAGCAATCAAGTCATACGTATGACAAAAGGCATGTCTTCGGGAGCCTAGTATGATCTCAGAACCACCTTGTGTAAATCTTGCTCTGTCAATAGGAAATTTTGCAAATTTCATACTGTGCAACTTTTTATTTTCACGGCCGTCAACCTACAATACGAAATGCAGTAATGTAGTCTAAAGAATGCATATTCAATATAATAACAGATATATATATATCCTTTACTTGAAATACTGATAATACTCCGGATAGACCTGCGACCAATGCAACTGTAGAAGAAGGATGAAACTGTACATTTGTAATGAGAGGACCTTCATTACCAGTTTCTTTATTAATGTCAGTAAGAACTTTTATATCTATCTTTCCTTTGGTTAACTTCTTCACTTTTGCCATTACTAGGTGATTAGTGTGCTGTAATTATGATACTCTATTATTAATAATATCATGCACAATACAAAAAATATGCTGTCATTACCTTTAAAATATCGTCAGCAGAATCATCTGAGTCTATTTCATTGTCCTTATTTAATTCAGCCCATTTGGGAGTTCCAACAATTTCTTTATATTTATTTTGCAATAATTCAGTAAATTTTTTTTCTGGTCTACCTTCTGGCAATTTACGTTTCTGGGCACATAAACCAGCATCTAACCTGTAAATACATATCCTTAAGCTCATTGAAAATCGAAGTAAAAATAAACCAACTCACGAATATTTTTCATCATCTTCATCAATCCATGCTACTTCTTTCTCTGGGTTTATATATTCATCAGCCGAAGAATCATTATCTGCAGGTTCTCCTGATTCTCCTGATAAAATGCTGCCATTGTCAAACTCATCTTTAAATGCATCATTTTTTAATAAGATATTTTGTGAATCTTTTGATTCTTCCTCATTCAATAGGTTACTTATAATGTCATCAGCATCTCCAAAAACTAGCCTTTCTAGCCTGTTAGGTAAGTTTGTATTCACGTCATTATTTCATCAGTAAAAAGTAAATACCTAAATTTGTCTAAAAATTAAAACTGACCTCGCCTCCTCTTCAGGATTATATTCATTCTTTCTTTTTTTTCGTAAAGGTCCTTGAAATACCGCATTATATTTTGATTTATTCCTTGTGGAGATAAGTGTTTTAACTTCTTCAGAATTATGCTTATCTTCACTTGATTCCTTATGCGTACCTTTAGCAGTATTTTGATTAATCTTAATTTCTTGTGCATCACCCATGTTTATATTTCAATATAAAATGATATAACCGTTAATAGTCAAACTTGGTCAAACTCGACACGTGCTTAAGCAACAGCAAACACCCACTAAGGGCCATTCTACAATTGTACGGCATGGACATCATAGATATAGAAATACAGAGATGTAGCATAAAGTGATGCTTTGGGCAAGGGGCGTGAAGCCAAAATGAGGGGGGGGGGGGAGTCCGCTGCACAACCAATCAAATTCAAGCTGACCCTCCCTTACTATGCCTTAATATGATTGGTTCTGTTTGTGCGCATGCTATATACCGCCAATTACAAAAGAAAATAATCCCTATTATTTTACTTTAATGCGCAAGAAATAAGTTACTATAGTCGATAGTTATTTTAAATAGTTTATTAAAGGTGGCAACAACCTCGAAACCCTGACAGTCGGATCTATTCTTACATGACTTTACAAAGCACTGTACCATATTAACAAACTGCGTCTTAAAACAATCTATGAAAACGAATTTGATTTATGCGCATAAAGAAACGACAGACCCGCCACGAAGTTACGTAGCACTTTTACATCACTGCGCTTGCTCCCAATGGTAACCAATCACAAGTAGGCATAGTGTACCTCGGCACCCCTCCCCCCCCCCCCAAACGGCTATCTCCTCGCAGAGTTATGCTACATCTCTGTATTTCTATATCTATGATGGACATAGGAATATCGGGACGAAGCATAAAGACGCCTTTTCATGCAGCGAATTTTTCGTTGCGACTGATTTTTAATAACAAGGGCCCGGTCACACTCGTTAAACGCGCGTTCGAACGTAAACTGTCGACCAATGGTACACCGCATTCATAGGAATTCACGTTGTATTATTGGTTGAGAGAAGTGTTCGAACACGCGTTTGACGAGTGCGACCGGGACCTAAACGAATAATTTGCTACGAAGAGCGAATAATTCGCCACGAATAGACTAAGCGTCACATCTGATGCATGTCAACAATAAATAATTTAAAAAGTTTTAATTGTCATGAAATAGGAACCCAATTCTTCACATTCACGCGCTTTTATGTTATACTACTCAACGTTGATGGTTGATTTCACTGCTTTCACGAATATTCGCTAAAAGCTGAAAAGAGTAACAAGTGTCCACGTGACCTCCAATCGCAACGAAAAATTCGCTGCATAAAAAGGCACCTTAACACTGCGGGGTAGGGGCATTTAGAGGGAGGTACCGCCCACATAGCACACTATATTTCGAAAAGATTACAACAATATTTCCAATATTTCATTGCGACAGCAATGTTGGTTGATGTCTTTATGTCAAATATTGTACAATACTTCAGGGCAATGTAGTAAATATAACTTTCTGATATATTGTTGAAATCATAGACAGTTTTTATAGGTTGCAGAAATATCTTAGAACAGTACCTATAAAATGATTACCCGTACAGCACAATGTTATCTGAAAGATCTCTAAAGCTCTCGTCCTCAGACTCAGATATCTGAAATAATACTCGAGCAGAGAACATAGTGGTATCAAAAATATCTCTTATGCGACTATTTTAGAGCGCTTTTAGAGATTTCTGAGAGATATCAAAAAGTTATCTCCGGGACGATAAAC
>JARQST010000363.1:0-46089 GCA_030142225.1 Pachycephus smyrnensis
TCTCTAAGAGATGGCGCCACGTATACCGTCCAGGAAGTGCTGCCCCCTTAAGCGGTGACTTGTCGAACTACATCTCCATATGTATTATTAATTGACCTATGTAAAGTTAGCCCTACAACTTTGACTTAACAAATTTTTGCCTATACCATTATTTTAATGGTTTTTTGGTGGTTTTTGGTGGACCAATTAAAAAATTTGGTGGTTGATCCATTTTTCAGAAAATCAAAGACAAAATTTCCACCAAAATAATGGTACACGTAAAACTTCAATAAGTCCAAGATTTATTGTTAAGAAATAAAGTTACGGTGCGGCTGCTTCACACTTCCATAAGCATCAGCCCCACTAGCGGTGTGCTATGGATTTTTCGACAAATAGAGCAACAACCAAATTTTTTTTTGGTCCACCAATTACCACCAAAATAATGGTATAGACAAAAATTTGTTAAGTCAAAGTTGTAGGGCTAACTTCACATAGGTCTGAAAATTGGCTCACTTTGAACATGTATACTTTTGTCACCACCTAATCTTACTTCGTGCTGTTTTACCACGGTGCTGTAATCTAGAAGAAACAGCATCAAACTATTAGACAGAATTACTTATCGCCTGGTCAACAGGTACTACTAATATATTTAGATTCCAAAATAAAATATATTCTACAAAGACCAGCAGATTCCAGTTATAAAAATTAACAATCGATTGCTTTCAAATGTTTCTCTAAACAGGTTTATCAATGGAACTACGAAGAATTAAATTATCATCGTTTCCTCGAACTTTGACATTATACGTTAACTATATTTGGAAACGGATAATTTAGAGAATAATATTATAGCGTTGTACCTGATAAAAATCGGTTTCTGAAATGGTATCTTGACGAATACCTTATAAGTAAGTAAGAAAATATTTTACCAGGGGAAGTTTGCAACTATTGGAAGACTGACTGTCAAATACAATATTACGTGTAACGTGCATGCTAGTTGTAATTTCCCACTAATTTTAATGTTAATATAATTGCTCTGTACGTCGACGCTATGTATAGCAGTAGGAAATTACAATAGACACGTTACATGTAATACTGCGTTTGCTGGGTGTCGTTAAAATTTGCTCGTGGGACGACATTACCTCGTACTCCGGTATATGGTGTTCAAAAGTGGGGGGACATTCACGGGAGGGCGATCAGGAACCAGCAGAAACGCTAAGAAACGCGAACGTCTGTCATCCGTGATCGGTTGTCCTCTTCGACCTTTTTCATCGTCCGCTCTAGCCCGGATGAATTTCTTCAAGGTGTTTCTACAAGGAAGTCGTTGAAGAGGATACGGAAGAAGGAGGTATCAGTACATGAGATCGAAGTAATAGAGGTACGATTGAAAAAAGAAATCGGTAGTTCCAGCTGCGCCAAGAATTGGAATGTAAAATCAAGATGGAGGTGGCGGTGGACGGATCGGTGCTCGGTAATGTCACGCACTGTCTTTACTCTGCCCTCCTACTCCTACTGCTGTAATTCTGGTTTGTCATATTTTCTTTAGTCATTAATAATGAATTATTCAAATCACAATATTATGTGTAACATTGACTTGTTATTTGATTGATTATTTATTACACCCTAGTTGGGTAGAGATTTGTGATTTTGAATTACAAGGTATGCAGCAATAACGCTACCTGTAGAAATTCAGGAAAACATAAATCTTTCATTGTTTGTATTTTATTATTTTCTTACAGAACAGAGAATGGAATGGATGGATCGTGTCCTTTACTCCTTTCTACGTTCGGAGAGCAGAGTAGCTCAGACCGAGCAATCGGATACCTGGCACAGAAATTGGCCTTATACAGACCTGGATCTGATACTGTGGATTTGGGTTATCACACCCTTGACAATAATGCCTGCCATTCAGCATCTTCTACAACAGTGGTTACTGTCTCTGTTAAGCAGCAACTGCTCCAGCAACAAAAGCGTACACCAGGTCTATGTCAGCTAGACGATGAAATTCTTATTAAAATATTTGGATGGTTAGGCACAAGAGACCGATGTGCTTTAGCACAAACATGTCATCGTCTATGGGAAATTGCGTGGCATCCCTCCCTCTGGAAAGACGTGGAGATTCGATATCCTCAGAATGCATCTACGGCATTAAATGCATTGGCACGTCGAGGATGTCATTCGTGTATACGTCGTCTTGTCCTAGAAGGTGCTACAGGTGTACCTGGTATACTTGCGTCACTTCCATTCTCGAGCTTAACAACCTTAGTTCTACGTCACTCTCGCCGGGTCACTGATGATAGTGTAGCAGCCATCCTGAATAACTGCTCTCATCTTAAGGAACTGGACCTCACTGGATGCTCCGAAGTGACCAGAGCATACTGTCGGATAGCAGTCTTGCAGCTTCAATCATTGGACCTTAGTGATTGTCACAGTGTAGATGACTCAGGACTCGTACTTACACTGTCCCGGATGCCACATCTTGCTTGCCTTTACCTACGAAGATGCGCACGTATTACGGATACGAGCTTAGTAGCTATTGCTCTGTACTGCACTACCTTACGTCAGCTTTCTGTGTCAGACTGTGTCAGGGTAACAGATTACGGAGTTCGTGAACTTGCTGCTCGTCTTGGCCCATCTCTTCGGTATCTGTCTGTTGGAAAGTGTGACAGAGTCTCCGATGCAGGCCTTCTAGTTGTTGCTAGGCATTGCTACAAGCTAAGATATTTGAATGCAAGAGGATGCGAAGCCCTGAGTGATAGTGCTACACTTGCTTTAGCTCGTGGCTGTCCTAGAATGAGGGCTTTAGATCTGGGGAAATGTGATGTTGGTGATGCCACCCTCGAAGCTCTTTCTACTGGCTGTCCCAACTTGAAGAAGCTATCCTTATGCGGCTGCGACAGAATCACGGACGCTGGTCTCGAAGCTCTCGCTTATTATGTACGTGGTTTACGTCAATTGAATATCGGCGAATGTCCTCGAGTTACCTGCGTCGGTTACAGGGCGGTGAAGCGTTACTGTCGGCGATGCGTTATCGAGCACACTAACCCTGGTTTTTCTAGCTGATCCTTGCCGACATTCTCCAACTATTTGCTACTCTATTACATTCTATATTGAAATCTATTTATTAACAATGTTCTTCCATCGTACGCCAAGCTATTTGTAAAAAGCACAAGCGCCCTTCGATTGGCTGTAAAAGTTGCCACAGTGCCTTTGGATCCTTTAAGGAATTCAAATGCTATTTATTGTTTTTGTAATTTAATAAATAACGTGATCGTAACAATTACTTTGTTCTTTTTCATTAAACTGTTCATTCTATTATCTAAAAATATAAAATCTATCGAGCTTCCAATCGTAAGAATACTCTAATGAAGCAGATAAAAAAAGTACCTGGCACTTTCGCTACGGTCCTATAGGTATATACCGGTTGATGGGGTCACATTTGAACGACGTGGTGTTACGCTAGTGGAGAACTTTTATGAAGACACTTCTGTACCTGCATCATGATCGTCAGTTTTGAGCAACACGCAATACGAGTTAGACTTGTTCTTTAACGTGAAACAAAAATTGGAAAAAGAGTGAATTAAAACGACAAATATGAGACCCTATCAAAGACGACAGCAAGCTGTGCAATACGGTATTTATTTGCTGTTTATGCAGGCCTTCAATTTTGGTATCAATAAAATTCCACCTGCTACACTTATTGGAGTCATAGGACAGGTAATTTGAGATTTGCACTTTAGCTAGTTGTACAGGTTAATTTAGTGCTTGTACTTTTGATCTAAGTTTGTTTAAACTTGTTTGAATTAATTTTATTAAATCTTTTTGACACATTATCTAGTAGAACTAAATATTAAACATCATGCAATGTCATACTTTGAATTTTCTACAATTATCTATTTTGGATTTCAGGCATTACTGTATATGGGATTGATAAAAGTTCCATGGAACGCAGAGGAAGTATGCATATCATCATTGAAAGTCTTTCGAGATCGAGACTGGCGATCCTTCATTGTATCAAACTTCGAACATGGGTCAGATATGCATCTTTATTATAATATGATCTCCTTCATTATGAAAGGATCTTACCTCGAGCCAATGTACGGGACAACAAATTTTGCATTATTGGTGGGAATATTGAGTTTGGCATGTAGCGCTATGTACGTGTCCTTGGGTTATATCCTCATGCAGATCACCGAAGATTATGCATATTATACTGCATGTGCCATTGGGTTCTCTGCAGTTTTGTTTGCATTAAAAGTAATCCAAGTTTGTGAAGAACGTGACAGGTTCCAAGATGTTGGAGGTTTTGAAGTTCCCAGTAAAGTTTCCTTTTGGGTGGAACTTATCTTAATTCATATACTGGTACCAAATTCCTCGTTTACTGGACATCTTGGAGGAATTTTAGTCGGCTGCTTGTATTGTTACACTAGAATAGGGGAAATAATAGACAATATCATTTATACTATTACTGGCTATCCTATTGTACATGAAGAGCGATTTTATAGAAGACGTACACTTTTCTAATTTGACTAACTATAAACTAAGCTCATTAGTTTTCCAATATTGTTGAAAGAGAAGAATCCTTTTGTCTCCTGAAATGCAATGCGATACCTGCATTGTAAATGTAATTCTTATATGCGAAACTCATTCTTTTAGATACATTGTATAATATTATTTAGCTTAGGCTGTAATTATAAATCATAGTGTTTTGTACATCTTGTATTCTCATAAAAAATGTTTTATTTTTAATAATCTCTTCTTACATACTTTTATACACAAACCTAACAAAGATCATAGTCAGGGATTGTTCAGTGTAATATTTACAGGATCATACGATCATCGTACAATTAAAACGAGTTGAGAAAGAAGTATTTAATAAACTAGTCCGTTTTGAGAAGCGTATAAAGTTTATGAAGCGTGACGTCCGGTATATTCATGTTGGATTCAAGAAAAACGCGCGAAAAAGATTCCACTAAAACGAAAAAATATTAATCAACAATTTTAACTGGGCCAAGCTCATAATTTTTTTCATAATTGACTCATACTCACCCATCATTTTGTAATTGACTTGATAAGGCATATCATAATATATTAAATAAGCACTCAATTTTCCTAGTGTCAATGTGTCTGCATTAACAATGCCAGTGGTCAGGTATTGTTTTACTAACGGTTTCAGATCTGCAAAGTACAGTCATTTTAGAAATATAACACTAAATCAAAAATTTCTCTTACCTTCTTCCCAAGTGTCCATAATCAATGCAGTCCTCTGCGTTAATGCCAGTACACTTTCAGTGCTCAACAGTGGATTAGATTTCTCCAAGTAATTAGACCGCAGTACTTGAGAGGCAATAAGTTTTATCTGCCAGACCAGATAACTGCTTGGTCGTCTTTCGATGACTTCAATACTCTTAAATAAATTGACCCACAACGGCAGCAGGCTGACCTTATCCTTTACCACGCATTCATAAACAATTATAGCAAATGTCTGCAGGAAATACTTTTCCATTTCAGTCATTTCCTCAGTATCTTCAGATATCTTTGACGAAGACTGTCTTCTCTTTGTCAGCGAAGCTTCTCCAATCTCCATTTTCTGACTGGACACATCAGTCTGCTCGAAGGAGCATCCAGCAGCTCGTTCTAGAGTCTCATTTGGATTCTGATTTGTATAATTTGAACTGAATTTACTTCGAATTCCACGCGACTGAGTATTTTTACATGTCCCTTTTTTCGACTTCTCTTTGGCAGATCCTTGCAAAAAGTACTTCACGATATTTAATACAGTCTTATCATTCGTAAAGGATGTAACGTGTTCCGGTCGCGCAGCCCAAGCTATAACATTTTCTGTAGTGAGAGTCTGTGCTACAAGACTTCTAAAACCATGAGGATCTTCCTGATAAGATAAACAACCAGCACGTTGTTTAACATCCAAAGATTCGCATTTCTTAAGCATTCCTTCCAATTGTTGCCAATTGTGTCCTCGTTCGAAAACAATATCCCAATACCGATCATCTTTTAATTCAACTCTTTTGAGACTGTCCAGCTGAGGCAACAAACAAGGCGCCCTCAGAAGAATATCTTGTCCATTTGCTAGTTTGTTTGTTTGAAAAGTGAGATGTACAGTAGCGTAACATCTGTTAGCTGTATCGATGTCTCTGGGCAACAGTAAACGAGGTTCAGCAGCAAGTACATATAAATGCCTCAAGGCCTGAAGATGATACCTGTGTAATGATTATACATTAGTTATCTAGAAGAAGAATTATTTTTGCATATAACTTACCTGTTGTCATTGCTGTGGGTCGGAAACTTGGGGAACAAGGCAATTATAAGAGCAGCCACGGCACTTGGACTATTTGAAAGAGTATATCTTCCACCGCCAAGGAATAAAAGTCCAAGAGCCATATGAGTTGCTAAATGAGAACCATATGTGACGACGCTACTAGCAGGTCCAACACGCGTCCTCACGTGTCTACAAATTCTCATAATGTCGAGATCACCTGTACCAGCCATAACCACAGCGGTAGATAATAGAATAACATTTAGGCACGTTTCTATAGTAGATTTTCCTGCTAATTCAGCTATTGATTTGTGCGACAATGCAGTAAACATTTGCGCATAATTATACAGAGTTTTGAATGCATTCTTATTAGCGGTTCCAGCATATTTCAAACCTAATGCCATACAGGCGCCTGCTATTATGTTACAGTACGCCTGACTGAATAATAAAAAATAATTAAAATTGATATTCTTGGACATTAGAATAACGATAAAGTTTGCGTGCTTACTTCATAGTTTCCAAATCTACGTTTTGCATTATATCTGGCGTTGGTTTCTGTAATCTGTACTTGTATACGATTTCCGGTACATGACTAGATACCCAGGTCTTTGTCGGCTCGATTTCATCCCACATGATCAAGGATTTAGCTAATATCCTTAGAAGCAAAAGATCCGGCCTAACGAAGTCTAGCAGAAACTGTGTTTCCGGCGCACGCATCCATTCGGCAACTGCACGATTTCCGGTATTAAAATACATAAGACCCAGAGCAATCGTTGCACCAGGACTTGTAACGTCAATATTTATAGAGTCGCCCTCCCGTATCTGATAACTAGAATTATAAAAGTTCTCGCGAATAATTTAATTCCAGTCACGTATTTCATTGAGATAAATATTATTCTTACCTAGGTGACTTGTACTTGTCTTTCTGTGCTCCAGTAAAAGGTCTCACGTTACCACCTACCATATAATAGTGCAGCGTATCAGGAATACTAGATAAATCTGAACCACCTCCAGAACCCAAAACCACTAAACCCAAAGCCATTCCTGCGGCTAAGGAATATGATTCTCGGTCCACGCAATTTTTCATCTCTGGTCCAGGTGGTCTACCTATGATCAAAATGATTAGTATAATGATTGATCTTTGCCAAACAATTATTACAATCAATAATATAAAGATCTAATAGTATATACCAATCTCCGAGAGTAAAGCATGAGCAATGTGCCTGTGAGAAGTTCCTTGATAAACTAAACCAACTCCCATCAATGCTGCTACTTGAACATTTTGTGGAACATTCAATTCTATACTAGTAGGTGGTAGCAACGTCTCCACATGCAGCGACAATAACTTTGTCATCGCCACATCCATAGTAGCCCTATGAGTAGCTGACAATCCTAATAGAAGACCAACACTCGTTACTTCGTGGCATTCTACCAGGTACTCATAGAGATTGAAAGGTGCCAGGTTCTTGAGATGTCCATTGAGACCTAGTGCCATCAATAATCCTGAATGTTCTATACTGAACTCGCCCTGTTGTTGTTTATTATAAACAATCCAGGTAGAATCAATATTCGAAGCATCCGGATGAATTCGAAGTCCGGCTGCTACGCCATTATGAAACAGAGGCCATAGATTCATATTAGGAGGAACGTCAATGTGAGCTAATTCAACTGTAGTTCCACGAGGAGGTGCTTTGCCGGTTAAACAAAGTCGAGGAACAGGTAATTGTTCAGTAATAATAGGTTTGGAGGTTCTGAGAGTGAACATTCCTCTGGCTACAGGAAGTGCCATGGTTCTTGTACACAGAGCATGAAGATGTCTTTCCTGTTCCTCTATAAATTCATGGTCGCTGACATCCGGTCTTTGGACTATGGCTATTCTAACAGGCTTGGAAGAATTTAACAGTCGTCTCACTTCCGCTACTCTGTGATCCTTGTTGAATCTCAACTTCAGTATCTGCAAAACGGATATGTTGACTCAATGATTTATAACACTTCAAGGAGAGATTTACTCACAGCATCATCGAATTCCATTCCGTCATCCTGTTCTGGATCCTTTATCAGATAACTCTTTCCATCGTTATCTTCGCCATGGCTTTGCTCAAGGGGTAGAGAGTGTCTGTCCAGAGCAGCTAAATCCTGACGATCCACCAGCTCATAAGCATGAGCTGGCCAGGTGGATGGTGGCCTTTCTCTACATCTATGCATTATGTCTTTGAAGAGAAGTGATATTCCTGGTGGTAAGATCTCTAGGTCCTTTTTCTTCATACCTGTAAACGATAATGAGTTCGTTATTTAAATCCAGTAACATAATCGGCAATAGTTCAAAGACAAAGAGTTCATTCGTACCCATCTCGTGGTAGAGTAAAACTATCCTTTCTGGTGAAGGATTTTCCAATTTTCGTAGCACTTCCTTATCGTGTCTGAATCCAACTTCTTGTGGATCAACACGACTACCCGCAGGTATAATTAGTTTCACAAATTTATCCATTTCTACGGCTGGAATTATTCCCTCTTGTGCAATAAGTGCAACGAGTTGCACTACATTTCTTGTTCTTGGATTCACTTGACTGAGATACGGAAATGGACCAACGTTTATACCGTTCAACAAGTTATTGAGTGTTTGAAAAATACTTGGCGGTTTTATTGGCATATAATTCGGTGGTACTAGTTTCTGTAAGTCTGACATATTCATTTGTGACTGAGTAGTCATCGTATGGCAAATCGATGGAAAGTCCAGGAAGTAGTGACGAGAGTACATCTCAAATTTCAGATCTGTACTAAGACGATGCAGCAATTGTGCCAATAGTGGTAAACTTTCAGACATTATGCAATTCAGTTTTAATTCCTCGTAGAGTAAATGTAAGGAAAACAGTACCAATGGAATATATGGGAAAAGTATGGCTTGCGAATTGATTTTACCCAAACTATTTGGTACGACATTTTTAGTAATGGACCCAGTTGTATCAAAGCTATTTGTTAGTTTTGTTAATCCAAGAACGTCTGATACAAACGGTTGTGAGCTTTTGTGCTCGACAGACTCAAGTGTATAAATCCAATCCTCGTTTGATCCACTCGTACTTGTTTTTTGTTTCTTAGGCACAACAATAGGACTGTTGCGTTCAGTCAACTGGTCCTTATCATTATTCTGAATAAGTTCAAGCTTGTCTACATCATAGCCAAGTAGACTAAACAAAACTACCAGAAACAAATGCCATTCTTGCACAGGAGCAAAGTCTTGTGGTCCTGGTGCATTTCTGGCTCCGTACCATTTTACTAGTAACTGCATAGCTAGATCACGTTGAAGTACACTTCGCAGGGTTTGCAAACACTTTGTAACTGGAAAATGTTGTACGCCGTCATAAGGTTGTTTCATTATTTTAATTACTATGTATCACAGTGTATTTACCTAGTGGAGATGTACTGGCAGCTGGTAACGTGATTCTAAAGTAATTTTTGTTTCCATACTCCAAAGTCACTTTATTTCTCACTGCATCTTTTAAACCCTGGAGACTTCCATCTATTATGGAATTCTCCAAGAGGATAGGAGGTCTACCGCATGTTCCACTAACAGGACTTAACATATGTAAACCCTCTTCGAATTTGATTTCATGAGACATAGCGCAATTTTGTGAAATCAAAGAGCTTCTGCGAGGAAACGGTGAACCGAGTTTCTGACCGATGTTTGATAGGAAATAATTATTCCCTATAAGGGTTGGCAAGACTCCTGATATATGAACCTTTCCCACGCATGTAACCCCGGAATATAATGTCACACCGTTTGATAGATCCATTGTGGCAATCATATGTAATGTCTGGTGAAGATAAACGAATATCAAATACTCATAAGAATTATTGAGATTATCTTATGTAATATTACTCACAGGTAAACTGACAGCATCTTTAGCTACGATACTAGTAACCATGCCAAAGATTATTTGTTGCTGCTTATTAGCCTTTTCAAGTCTCACGAGAAAGAGTTGTGATCTATTTGGTATCAGGTATCCTAAGTAACTCTGGCCAACGAGATCAGACGTTAACAGTACTTTGGAGGCTTTACCGGAAACTACGTCCCTTGAAAATAAAAAAAAAAATCGCTAACTTAAAATCTTTACTAAGCTACTGAGTAATGGGATTGACAATTGAAAATACAGAGATAGAGGATAATTATAAAAGGTTTGAAAGAAATATTTTAAAGTTTATTACTTACCTTGGAACGCCAGTATTCTCAGTCCATACATGTTCCAAACAAATCTCTGGATATAATGGTCTGCTGGGACAAGTCATCGCATCCTGAAATTGGATACTGTTACAGCTGGCACCAAGACTATTTTGCGATTGTCCCACGATTGTAGTCATCCCTGCATGGTGTAATCTAGTTTGATGTAGTGAAGGACCACCGGAAACTCCTAGGAGAGGTGAAAATGCTGGATGCGTTGGTGATTGACACCGGGAAATGGTAGCCATAGGACTTTGGGAACGAGAATGTTGTTGCTGTTGTTGCTGCGACGGTGAAGGTCCACCACCTGAACACGTCGTGGTATAAGAAGTGCCTCGTGAACCGAATGGACTATTATTTAATCCTATTCCTAATCCTATGCCAATATTACTCAATTGTAAGTTTGGCACCCCTAGAAATGGAGAAGAAAGTAAACGGTTGATATTGATGACTAATTTAAATCATTGAGGGATTTCTGTTGTAATCTTACCAAATAGACTAAGCTGCGTTTTATTAGGATGACTCTTGTTGATGGAAATATTATTGGCGATGCTTAGCGGTGATGCACTTGTTGAATGACTAAAGATACTAGGAGTAGTGTCATTACTTCCACAGACTATTTGACATTCCTCAGCTAGAGCTTTGCGTATTTTGTAAACTGAATGTAAGCCAGTTTTTGTATCGTAAACCACAGCGAGGGAAGGTTCGGAGCTGGTAAATACGATTTGCTGATTCGATTCGCACATGTATGAAACATTACCTATAAACATTGGTGATTATTATAGTAGTTTCTTTATGTTCTGGAATTTTGTAAACTGCGAACACCGTACCGTGTTTCATGAGCAGAGGGCAGATTTCATCTAAGGGATGCATAAGTGAAAAAGCCACTGGTAAATGGCTTTCGTTCTGCAAAGCCAATCTGTTTGCTTCCAAAGATGCATACCTGTTTAAATTGCATGCTTTTAATAAGATATTACATTTATATAAGACATATGCTAATACCAGTACCTTGATACTGTACTTGGAACTTGAGATTTTTCCAGCAATATTCCATACTTTGTAGCCCATACAGCGGAAACCTGAATTGGAAATATTAAGAGTTTAATTTCCTTTAATTATCGTGATAAATGTTTTCAGTGACGAAATACATTTTGTGTACCTGAAACTGTAAACTGGAAACATAATCTTCCCCGGACTCTGTGAATACTTTCAGCGTATATGAATCTATAAGACAAATACATTCGATTGTCTTTTCAGGCGGCTCATTGTCTTCAAACTCTTTGCCTTTTGGTAACTGATTAGGTGTTGTTGTGTGGAAGGTACACCAGAGTGCATGTTTAATATCCGTTTCACAAGTGTAGGATGTTTGAAGTACTCTGCTGGATCTGTCACCCTTCGAGTGAACAGCAACTTTACCCGAACAATAAAGTTCTTCTTCGCCACAAGTATCATTGTGTCTCACAAGCCAGAATTCTGTCTAAAATTACAGCATTAACAAATATACTTTCAACGTATGATGAGACATGCATACGGTCAATGCTAATGAGTAAATCTCCAGAAATTATTCTTACTGGTGATCTCTCCGATATGTTAACTTGACTAAACTTCTGTAGAAGAACACTTTCTCCTGCCGCTGAACGGTTATGTGGTGACTGTTGACTGATCACAGATCCAGGATGCCTCAAAACCGTCTGACGTCCACCTGGTATATATTCCTTAGAAAAAATAATAACAGTTAGAAATACTGAACTCTAGCTCTAACCTCAAAATCATCATCGTACCAGCGGGTCTGAGGCGGCAATCATTTTCTCCCTAGTTTCATCCAGATTTGCTGAGTATATTTATTGGGAGCTGTAAGGATGTACGGACGACCGTAAAACACACTAAAACAACACGTTTTAATATTACGTAAAGGTAATTCTTTGGCACGTTTAACAATACACAATCATGGGAGTCGCCATATTAAAAAGACGCGGACATCGTTGACAGGAATAAAGCAAGATTAATTTATTCAAAAACTGCAATCATTAATATAGACTTGCTTTAGCTCTTTAACGTTAATTATAGCCGCTGTCTATAAATAAATTAAATTGCAGCAATAATTTGAAACGATCTACATTACAAAAATTCCATTTTATTTCCAGAACAAATATTGGATTTGAAATGGTGAAGACAAATGATACGGCTTTTTCCAATTTTTTATTTTCAATATAAATAGCGATATTAAATGAATGGTAGACAATATAAATATTACAATTATTAATAATTAGATAATATTGGTTTTAAGCTGCTAAACATGTGCTATTTTCGTTAACGCAATCTCGTGGACGCATAATCTCTCCGCTTTTGGTATTCAGATGACAAAGAACAATATATTCATTCTTCAAGTTTTCATTCGCATTCTTGACGTTGAGATTTCACGAAGTCTTCGAAACGCTGCCAGTTGAGTGCTGCCATTAATTTTTTGCGCAAAGCAAAAACACGGTAGGCCTCATTGATATTTCATATCGAAATTTCCAGATGTTACGGAATTATTCTTGCACACATTAATCCAATGCTCGGTCGCATACTGCTTATCACAGTTAGAGTGAACCACTTACATAAAATAAAGACATTCTTTTCTTCAGTGAAAAAAATTCACGTTCTGAATTTGCTACAACATTGCATATTGTTTTAAAAAGTTGTCACGTCATACGCGTCGCACCAGAATTGGAAAACTGAACGGCAAACGTACGTTCTCCAAGATTTTACAGTTTTATTTTACCAAAGCGTACATATTTACAAATATTTTGCAAAATCGCTATGGCCTCTGAACAATTCGGTAGTGTTTTTGTTTCTTCTCATTCTTCTTCGTCCTTTTCTTTACATCAAACAGTATTTTAAATATAGCAACTCCATCATGATCTCTTCACCTAAATATACGCTTCGTCGGTCTATCGTACACTAATAGAACCATACGCAGTATAAAAAGAAAGGAAAAAGGAATATCGACGTTACATTTTAATTTAAATATCCCGTGGATCACCGCTCGATCCTTAATCTACAATTAGAAAAAAAAAAAAGGTTAATGATCAATCGCGATGCGACGATCCCGATTGAGTGCTTATCTCATTGCGGCTTTTCATATAATCATTACTACGGATAGCGACAAAGAGGAATATTTTACCTATTCCGAATAATGCGTCATTAAAAATACACGCAATGTTGATTTTTTTTGTCACCTTTTTTAACTGATACCAATTACGACGGAATAAAGTCCTGTTCTGGACTCAAAATCCTCTTAATGCATAGCACAAATCAATAGAAACTGGGGCGATTAAAGCGTTGTAAATATACGGTTAATGCGGTACGTGCGAGTGTTGTGCCGAGCAT
This sequence comes from Pachycephus smyrnensis, assembly GCA_030142225.1. Lineage (NCBI taxonomy): Eukaryota > Metazoa > Arthropoda > Insecta > Hymenoptera > Cephidae > Pachycephus > Pachycephus smyrnensis. The sequence continues at coordinate 13,839 of JARQST010000363.1, forward strand.
TGTTCGTGTGTTCTGTTTAGAATTATTCGATATATCGGATTAATTATTTCGAAAATTAGGCTCAGAAAGTTTTACGATGAACCGCCCTGACACCTTCTTCGTCATATTCGCGCTTGTTCACCCACATCTTCTTGAACGTATCCAAGGAAGCCAAGATTGAGCCTCCTATCCAGGTACTGTATAAGCGCTCTTGAGGAGCGGATATCTGGTATGGAATAATACATAGTTACAGAAAATTTTCATTGGCAATTGGTTCAAACTTTTGCGTGACTAACTGGTGTTATATTGATTGATAATCGTTTTAGTAAGTAGTTAGATTATCACGTGACTTACCCGGATTTTAATATCTTTCGGTGACATCTTCCTAATCTCCGAGAGTAACCTATCACCGAATCCCTAAGAAAAGTTTTAAATTTACATGTAATGCTATCAGAGCTTGTTACAGTGTGTTATGTATTGCAACTTACACGGAATAGTGTCGAGCCTCCTGATAGTACAATATTTTGGAAAAGAACTTTCCTTAGATCCAAATCAGACTTCTGAATCGAGTACATTAGTACTTCGTGAAGTCCTTCGCACTCTTCACCTATGAGATCAGGTCTAAAAAGCACCTCGGGTGCTCTAAACCTGGCTGGACCGATCTACATTAAGTAAAATAAATATTATCTACACGTTTTATCAGAGATTTATAAAGATAATGACAGTGGACAATAGATTAATTACCTCAAGATGACTGCCATCCGGTAGTGTATACTGGAATTTTTCTGTTTCAACAGTTTCTTCTTTTTGCGGATTACTGGCAAGATAACAAGAACGTTCTTTCATCGTTCTAACAATTTCAAACTCTGCTGTGGTTCTGAAATTAATGCCCTCCTTGCGCAGCAATAACCGCAAGTACCGTGTAACATCACGGCCTGCTATATCCACCCTCATAATACTGTGAGGCATTGCAAAACCTTCATAAATGGGTACTGCATGCGTGACACCATCTCCAGAATCTAGTACAACACCGGTTGTTCTGCCAGTAGCATATCTGTTAGATAACAATGGACAATGATAATGAACTTATATTTCCCATGGAAATATATAACTCCACTATTAATTATGAATAAACCACAATAATTACTTACAAACTAAGTACAGCTTGCATGGATACAAATAAAGCTGGCACATTCAACGATTCGAAGAAGATCTCTGCTGCTTTCTCTCGATTTTTCCTAGGGTTAAGTGGTGCTTCGGTCAAGAGTACAGGATGTTCTTCGCTAAATGTTGCCAGTTGATCTTTACTATAAATGTATGACCAAATTCTTTCCATATCATTCCAATCCGTCACGATACCATGTTCCATTGGATAACGTAAAGATAAAAGGCCACGGTGTTCTTCAGCTATGGGACCAACAAATATGTCCCCTTCCAAGGCACCAGCCATTACCCGAACATGCTTTGGTCTTCCCATGCTAAATAATGAATAAAATTAGCATGGTTGTTTCGCGTCTAGACAAATGCAGTGTAGAATGTTGCTTGTATCCTCATACGCAATATTCTGAGTCATGAGTAATCAAAGATTCAAACTTAAGCGGGCGAATCAAAGGTTGGCAGACCTGTAGTCGCCACCTGTCAATAACCTCCAAAACGAAAGGTGTCTCATAGCGAATTTTAATTAGATATTACGACCTGTCACACTTACTAATTAGGAAATCTGCATTTCGGTATTTGGTCGCCCGCGAAGCCTGCTTTAATTACACCGGAGCCCTGTAAAATTAATAGGATCCACGTGTAACGACACCCTTATCGATTTTATGCTAGCGAGAAAGTCTTAGCACGAGATAGATAACAGCAAATGAGCTAATGCCACTGCGTGATCTCTTCGTGTTAAACATTTATAAGAAATAACAACAAATGCTACATAATCTTATATAAAGATAAGTAGCTTAAATCTTAAGAAATTTATCTCTATTTTCTCTGTACTTTGCTGCCGACAATATGGCCGCTTTCATTTTGACACATAGAAAATACCATAGAAATTGACGTTTCTTTACTATTCTAATGACTTTTATTAAACACTCACGTTGTCAATAACCACCGGCTGGTTCACGATCACGTCGTACGGTTCCATTTTTAATAGAAAACTCTTGTCCTTTGTCTAAAACCTTACGAAATCGGCTCTAGCCTCACAGTTACACACCTATCTCCCAGGTGAGCTGTGAAGGGAGCTGTCATTCCTATAGCAAAATCGTTCCCGACTCATAATCGAAGTTAGCGATGCCAACATCCTGGAGCCAAATTTTAAAAGAACGCGTTTAATGCCGCACATAATTATGGATCTTTATTAACGTAAGAATACGTTAGTATTCATTAAAAATTTCCTTATTGACACATTCTTAAGATAATTTTGTTATGTAACAATACTTAGATCCATCAAATGCATTAAGCATATGTGACACTGGCATTCTTTTAACGAAAGATTACAATTTCGCAGCATCCTACTATTAGATGTCAACGGTTTTCTCGCGGCCGTTAAAAAACAGAGAGAGAAAAGGATATGGAAATGATGTAAGTCTTATTAAAAATATGTACTTTTTATTAGGTCCGGTGTATAGAGTCGTATTACAAGAGTAGAATAATGTCTGATGGATAAATACGTATAACATAGTGTAGCTCGACGCTACAAGAAAATTTTCAACGCGTCACAGCCAGAATTCGAAGGTTCATAATCTATTTACATTAATACAGAGTTCGCATTATTAATTATGTCACGTGCGAACTAGAATTATAATAATTCGATTGCCAAAGCGTTTGAAAACGAAATTTCGATCCCGAGCGAAGCGCTTGTGAAAGAAATCTCGATATGGTTTTTTTCTTTAAGTGTAAAACACGAACCTTTCCCAATAGACACTTGGGTGTTTGAAAAGAAAAGAATTTTAAAGAATTTATAACCCGCCCTAAAGTTGCACGCCAGTCGGAAGAAGCCAAGAAAAATTCTATCGTCTAGATTCCTTTAACAATACATACTATGTAAACAGAAAGCTTTAACTTTGATACGATACTCCAATCGTTTAAAAATCTTATCTCCTGCAAATTAGTAGCTAAATTATCTATTTTTCTATCCTTTAAATATTTCATTAATTCATTAATCTACTTTAATGCTCTATCGTAATAAGTTATGCAATAATCTTATGGAAAAGATTGAACCTTTATGTGAATTCTTATATAAGAATTGTCCAACAATTGTTGTTTGCAGAATATTTATATGCGAATCATCACGCTGTAACAAGTGGCTCTATGCAGTTCGCTATTTTATATTTATGCATGAAGGCAGTTCTTGCCTTTAATGTGGCATTAACCTGAAGTCAATACTACAAACTAACATTCCTCCCTTTGAGGAATCTCTTTGAAAAATGCATTTAATAGATGCATTTATAAATACTAGCAGGGTATCGTGTGCAATTTAATTTTAACTAGTTTAACGAACATTAAGCTCATTGAAAGGAATGTTACGAGCTGTTTGTTCGTCACCACCAAACACTATTTCAAGTCCTCATCGCAAACTATGAATAATCACTAATCAATCTTGATTACCCATGAAACAGTATTTATAAAATAAACCGCTGAATGAGAAATTGCTCATCGACATAATTATTACGCGAGTCACTTCTATCATTATCATGAAAGCTCTGATTTCACTTAATTGCGATGCCTTAATATATTTCCGCCATTAATAAAACAGTCAAAGAAGTCCAGCCGGTAAAGGGATGACTACCCTGACCATCCCCATGACTGTCATCATAATTCTCCCAAATATATCCTGATCGTTTATATTTAGAGATAACATTTCTTATGAGGTTCTGCCTTAAATCCGTGTAAATCTTCTTAGCTTTATCCTGATAAGGTCCTTGAATCTTTGAGTAATGATGCAAGGCTCTCACTGTTAAATAATTCAAATTCATCCAAATAGCTCCACGCCAATACGGTGCATCGTGTTCCGTATTATATTGCATATATAATGGTGACGTTTTCGACAGAGATCTTAATCCATATTTGGTCCAGAGTAAATCCGGCTTAGTCAAGTCATCCAAGATCTTTCCCAGCTGCGGAGAGTCTGGCTGGACGATTTGCAGAACAAAAGGAAATAGTGAGACGTAACCGAAGGTGGTGTCCACGTACCTCAGCATAGGATCACCAAGAACCACTCGTAGCATTTCTGAAGTTGGTGCATGAGACCGAGGTGGTGGAGTAGGTCTTCTTAAAACAACTTTATCTGTATGCAATCCATAATCACAGTAACTTTGGGTACTCTGAGACCAGTGCAGCTTATTTAGTAATTCATTATCCGATAAGTAGTTAAAGGTATCCAAGTATTTGCAACTGGGTTGATTTAATACTTCAGCAATTTGGGCCATGATTCCTGCTGTAAATGCAATCCAGCATCTAAGGTCCACGTGACGCTCATCAATGTTAGGATGTGATGCTCTTGGATAATCATCTAAACCGGATGTCAAAGTCTTTGGATTTAATTCGCGATTCGTCGTGCTATCTCTACCTCGCCAACGATATGTTCCTGGCATATCGCCAATCTGAGTTGTATTGAACCAGTCGAACCAGACTTGTAATCTAGGATAAAGTTTTTCCAATAGATGAAGATGTTTCTCTAATATTTCCTCTCGATGATGTTGAAGTATAAAATGTAATGTTAAGAAAAATGTTGGCGGATTCGCATTTGTATTCACTTGGGTAACGAATTCTTCTGGCACCTTGGCAAGAGCTTCTTGACCTAGTATCATTTCTCTAGGTATCCAACCCTCCACGTTCATCAAGTCAAACCAGTGACTTATGATGTCTAGCTCAATGTTCAGATCCCAAGCTGATATTAGTAAACCGTGAAAACCCTCGTCCCACAGGAATCCTCTAGGAAAAAAGCTTCTACTTGGTACAGCAGTGTATAGAGGAGCTTTCCAGTAAGGCACAGGACCTTTGGTATAGGCACTCTGAACTTGCGAACTCCCGTAGAAGTAACCAATAGAACCAATCATATTGGAAAAAGCCATTTTGGCGAAAGCAATTTCATCCTCCTTGTAACCTTTGGATCTCAACTTGAAAATTTTCTCGAATTTCTCATCAAACTCTTTACGGTGTTTCTCAAGAGCATTGTCGTAGTTTTTACCGGAAAATTTTTCAGTACGAGTCACGAAGCTCCCAGATTCATAAATCACTTCGAATTCAAAGGGGATTTTAGCTGTTACTTGAGTCGCTATAAAGTTTGGTTCTATTTCTTTTCCCTCAGCAGTCAAGGGTAACTGTTCCCCAGCCAGTACTATGTGTTTCTTTGAGGAACCTTTATGGGATGCAAGTCTTAGATTTTGTAGTACCGTTTCCTTTAAAACATGTAGTCCAGGTGCCGCAGTCACTAGGAATGAATGTTCCTCCACACTTCCTCGTATTGGGTTTAGGGCTATCCGGAAGGCACCAAGTCCATTTGTGTCTCCTTCCATGCCAGTTAACTTATTGTCGTTACCGATAGAAGCTTTGATCCAACCTTTTGTTTTCTCTTCAATTGCAGTGTAGAAAATTAGAGAAATTTCTTCTCCATCACGTTCGTGATTTTCTGATCTTACTCCAATTCTTGCTGACCAGTCTCCTCCGTGACTGCCACCTGGTCTCTTTACAAAGCTTGTTTCCAATACAGCCCCACCATCAACTATCTCTTGAACACCAAATGTTTTTCCATCGTGCTCCAGCCATGCATATCTAATATGAAAGAATATTTTTAATATTTTACTAGGAGTTGGTGTAAAGTACATACTCACCTATCCAATTTGTCACCCTGTTCACACCAATGTCTAAATCCATGACCACCTTGCCGCAAATAATGTGGAAAGTACCACATCAAACCTGTTACTATAGAATGAGGATCTCTAGTCTTTAATCCAAAGTAAAGACCAGGTCTGTATGTACCCCAATAACGATCTGGTTCGTCTAGACCAGTTTTAGTAACCAGCTGAAAGATATTAATTTCATATAGGTATTCGACTTATCACAAGAATAGTTCATCGTACCTTTTCTGTATCATATGGAGTGTTTACTCGAGTTTCTAAATAGCCTTTATAACTGAACCATGCTGCTATACCAATACAGGTAATCGTCAAAATGGTATTCAACATTGGGATCCTAAACTTGCTGTCTTTCTTCGGATCTATATTATTGGGCACCTTAAGCTTGGATTTTACTGATTTCTCATGTCCTTTGGGTCGAGCCATGACGTCTTTTTAGCTGCACATGACAACAATAATTTCTTTTTAAATCATTACAAATTTGATAATACTCTAATCCAGTAGTGCGAACTAACCACTACTATTTGTTCATGAAGGTGACAGTACAAGATGCAATGAAATAATGAAAAGTATGTAAGTATTCCACATAAATTATGAAATAAAAATATTACGAGTACTCTGCATCAGGACAAAAGTTTAATGAGATATTGATTTTCATGTAAAATTCTCAGGTTATTCTTCAACAAATTCCAAAAACCGGTGAACACTCACTGGCACTTCCTTTATATTCTAGCAAAAATTCCTTCGTATTTGTCTCTTTGGATCGACATTTATCAAAGTCTACGTGGCAGTCAAGATTTCAAGAATAATAAAACAATTCTAATCAGTAACACAGCGATATCCACGTAGCCTCGTGTTTTGTCGTCTGCTCTACGCTGATCCATTCGCAAGTCGCTGACCCATTTCATAAAAAAAAAAAGGTTTAAACGACCTACAAAAAAGTGCCTATCCCTCGACTGATACAAATTTCTAAATTCCACAGGTAAAATTAAAGAGAAATCACAAAGCCAAACGAAAAAGATACCACGACCGATAACAAGAAGCTATTATTACCAGCTGGACACGGCAGGAAAGAAGTTCAAACGTATAAATTGGCGCGTTCTATTTAACATTTTTTATATTTATTTATCCAATAGTATTTATGTTACAAATAAAGCGTTCGCTATTACACAGTAATCATATCTGGGGAAGAGCTCATACGATTTACCGTTTAATTCAGATAATATATTAATTCCTAACTAATTAAATTTTGTTGATTAGCACGTGTACCGCGAATGAGCCGCCTTATACGTTACGTAGAGATCGTCGTATGCAAAGTACATTGCCTTTTTTCTTTTAATATTAATTAAAAAAAATTTTTATTCCAATCCATAGAGCTTTTCTACTCTTATGTAATAATTCATATATATATATATGAAGTCCATCATGTCCTTGCAGCCATTTCACATGCGTCGCATGTCCTACGCGTTCACGCACATTTACATGGACTCATTATAATTCTAAGGCCTTACAATGTAAATATACCTTTAAAAACTTCGTTAAAACAATCGCACGTATATATTTATATACAGTAATCGGCAACTCGTTTCGTGCTCTCGTAAGATTCGCATGAAATTGTCATTATTTTCGATTTTGCGAGAACGAAACTCGCTATAGGTATTCCTTAAAGGTAATTTCCTTTTTTTCAAAATTTTCTGGAAAATTAACAATGATCGATATGGATAGCCAAGTGCCAAAATTAATCACGCTGCTCAATGATTTTACTAAATCAGGTCGATTAAAATCGTTGTACGTAACGCGTAACAGGCGTGTGACATATGTATTAATGAAAACGACGTGCATTTTAAAAGTAATGCTCTTTCTCGCTCTCTCTCTTTCTTTTCCTTTCCTCTCTTCCTTCTTGAGAAATCTTGCGAAATCGAGTGATAATTGGGAATAAATCGATAAAGAAAAAACTTTATTTACATAGGAATGTCCCTGGTATCTATGTTCGTTACGATACCACGTGTTATTACGTTAACCTAAAGTCTTTCATATTATATAATACATACTATGTAATATTTTCACTTTTAATAAATAATGTCGTAGCGTCGTTATCAGTGTAATAATAATATTATTATTTCATATATCTTAATGCTATAGCACGTGAGATTTGTGCGCGACGTCGACTTTGCAATTTGGTAACTCGGATTATTTTCGAAATGACATTAACCCGCGAAACTTTCAGACATTTTGTAAGAATCTTGTAAAAGCCCACCTTTCTTATTTCATCTACGTCGAAGCTGCCGAATATCTTGTGCACCTGTACTTATGGATTTTAACTCCCCTTTCGCGACGATGAATTTTCAAAATCGAATATCTTCTTCCACGCGACTCAGAGTCGACGTCGCAATTTGAGTATTCCCGTAAACACGATTAGCATCGATCTCTAACAATGTGTATAATGCTATATTATCATTGAGTTAATAACAAATTGAATAACTAGAGAGGCCCGCAAAGTCGAGGATCGATTAAATGAATTTTTCATTTTTATTCTCAATACCCCCCCTGATTCACGTGAAAATTTTTCTGTTCATTTATAATCGTAACACCCAACCCCGTGCCCTCTAGTATATCCTCTTCTAAGACTATATAATAATGCGTGAGATGCGTACAATTCAACTAATTACATCTAAACTCGCGATAATCTGTAATTCCTAGGAATTAGCGACCCCCCAAGGATAGCTCGTTGGGAATGTGTTAAAATAAAATGAAAAATAATCTTCTTATCTCATTCCCAAGATTTATCCCCCGATAACGGCCGTTCGATTCCGCAATAGGAAAACGCGTCTGGCTGTTACCGATGGATGCTGTGTCTTTAAAATTCTTCTCTAATTAATAATATCTAATCTCATCCATAGCTACGGGCATCGCTCGATTGCTGTGATTCCTGCAAATATACATGATACTGTCTACGCCTTTATATAATATCTCGTGTGTCCTGTGGATTTATTCATTTGATAAGACGATTGCGTTTCAGTGGTACGTTGTCCATTATCTCATAATAAAACCGCGCTAAGAAATTTACCACCTGTGCAGTTGCTAAAGTGAAATTTATCTTGCGTCACTTCGCATTCGTTTTATTCCTCTAATCGTTAATCACTTCTACTCTTCTCCTTATAATCCGAGACGAAGCTTGGCAGCATCCGATGAGAGTTCATCTACTCACGAGTGCTTCTCCGTCCACATAGAAATCTTTTATTTTTATCGTATCAATCTCTCTCGGATGTTTCCAATTTAAAGTCATGCGTTATTATCTTGCACCGCAGATTATTACGTCTAAATAGCCTGCCCCTAATAATAACCCCAACCCAAAACCTAATACCCATCCCCTGCTTTACCTCGTTAAATTGGCAAGCTCCCTCCCCCCCTCCCTCCCCCCGCCACCTGACTAAACAGTAGAAACTTCGTAGGCGCCATTGAATCGTTCTAGAAAGAAATAACGTTCTCCTGGAGATAAATCATCCGATACAGTCCAGTTCAGAGCTTTGAGAGAGACGATGAGACTTTGTAGTGATTTTTTTTTTTTTCATGCGATAAGAGAATGTTTATCTATTTTTCAAGTGGAGAGAATTGTAATCAAAGCTCTGGTACTTATTGGACTGTAATCGTGAGAACGATTCGATTGCCTCGTGGATTGTGTCGCCTCGACGATGTCTTAGATTAGACTTAGAGCAGCAAATATTGCTTAGAGATTTACTGACTGAAAAATGGACGCTGGATCTGATCCACGTATGGGATCGACAGAGATGGGATTTGTTCGATTATACTTTGATCGTGGAAGCGATGTTGATAATCGATTATTGGATACAGACAAGATTCATTGTAATTGATTCTCTTCCCTCTCGTGTCTCTAAATTCGATCCTTCGAGAAACAACCATTTGTCAGTACGTTTAATTTGAGATCCCTCCATCTTTTTGCTCACTTGTGATAAATTGACAATATCTCAACGCAAGCCGGCAGGCTAATCAGCACATTTAAACGTTGTGTACCCCTGTTCATTATTCGTTGTTATTAAACACATGGTATATTATTGATAACATTTCTTTGAAGCATTAGAATGAAGTAATTCCAAGTGTACGTTATCTTAATGAACTAAGTTTCAATTTACACCGGTTACCTTAATTACAAAAAGTATAAAGTGGCTGTTTAATAAATTCATTGTTTCGATACTGATGTTTTCAAATGATTTAATAAGATCTGAATGCAGGGGTACGCGACGTCGATCATTCGCAGTGACTGAACACTTACAAATTTATATTAATGTGCTGGTTGGACTGGCCAGTTGCGCTGATTACGGTTCATTTCCTGAGACTGTCTTTGCTGCTTGCTCGGCTGGTAGAAGCAGTGCTAGACTCTCCTGGACCTCCGGTACCACCGGCATCCCCATTGATACTGGAACCAGCTAAGGATGCCGTTGGTGTAACGGGTGCGGAACGTCGTCTAACCTTCGTCAGAGTTTTATCCAATCTTTGAACGAAAGCGTCGACGTCTGATCTCTTCATGCCCAAAGCTGCAGCAGCCGTTAGATATGGGACGGGATAATTACTGTTATGCGCACCCCAACCTGAATATCAATCATTAAAGAACTTCCTGTAACTGTGATCAATGTAATATATAGGAAGTAATAAGTCAAAACTCTTCTACGAACCTTCGAACTTATGCGAAACGATGTGCTTAGAATCTGTTGTTGTGATAACCCTGGTGCCACTGACACTCCTGAGAAATAACATAGAACCCAGCATTGTCACTTGCTTATTATCATGCTGATGACTCAGACACTGCAGTGTCATACCCATGGAGATTGGATTGCCTTTGGTATCTAAAAGTCTTTCTCCGTGTCTGGCTGCTAGTTTACCAAGTTCCTCCTTCAGGTACGAGTAGGTCTCCTTGCGTTGTACAATTAACTGTTTATAACCAGCCATGCCAAGACTGAGCAATGTAATCATGACATCCATTGTGGAACTGGCATTGGCTCGACCAGGGTACATCTTTGAGATTCTATCGAGTAAACTCTTGTCGAATGAACCAATTACAGCACCACCAACAGGAACTAGAAAGTTCTTATCTGTACTCTGTACAAAGGCATCTACGCGTCCCTTTCTTGAGGCTTCTTGGATGAGATGCATACACCTTGTGCTCTGCAATCTTTTAATTAAAGTATTTTTAGGTTAGCTGTTTGAAATAGGAGATATTGCTCAAAAGGACTACTCACCCATAGGCATTATTTACCAAGTGTGGAATGTTATATTGAGTGCAGAGAGATGCTATTGCGTCTACAGAATCACAAGCTCTTGGTGCAAAGCAGCTCGTTGTTGTAAGGACACATGCTACGCTTTCACCTAACGCAGCCATTTGAGCCTCCAGCCTCTGCATATCAGTTTTGAGCTCATCACCAACTATCTGCATCTCGATTACAACAGGCTCCAAACCAGCGGTGATTATTGATTTGAAACTTGATTTCTGATCGATTCTTGGCCATAGAACATACTTTGCTCTTGGTCTGTCTTGCTTCAGCGTTAACATACAGAGAACCAGGCTCATCCCAGTCGCCATTGGGGAAACAAAACATCCTGCTATGCTCTTCACTCCTAATTTGATAATAAATTTTTTATTATGTTTTATCTATTATAAGAATAGAATCTTATTTTTTTCTTGTTTCTCACCCATATAGCGGATCACGTCTAGTACCAAGGCATTTGTTAATTTATACATAAGGCTACTTCCAGCAGCCTTTGGCTGAACTTCTTCCAAGTCGCCAGATCTGCCTATACCATGACCCATCCGGAAGTGTCTTCGTGCCACAATATTCGATACTATCCTTGCCTCGCGTTCTCCCACGCTGCAATTTGATGGAAAATTGTTGCTGTCCATCTGAGATAAATCTGATAGAAATGCCTCTATCGTTGCATCGTCCCACCCTTCTTCTGGCCATTTTCGCTAGAAATATAAATACAGAGCGATAAGCTTCCCAGGTGATGTAATTCGATTACACGTTCTACTTCCTAGTTGGACGATACTCACGTGCTCGATAAAGTGTCTTATCAGATTTTCGCGTGCCTTCTTCGAATTTAATCCCTGTTGGACGTACGTCGACGGAATCAGCCTCTCTGCCAGACTGAACGCTTGAGTGTTCATTTTCTTCTTTCTCGCCGAATCTCTTAATTCTTGGGGCCCACTGAAGTTTCGAGAGTTGGCGTCTTAGCACACCATCGCTTTACCGATTATCGGAGAATCGTTAATGACGGTAGATCGATGAGATCAAGGTCAAGATCAAGATCGAGATCAAATCATCGTTTGTTCCGAGAAAGAAACAGTAACCGCTTATCAGATTATCTACAGCTGCTTATCGATATTATGATAACTCAAAATTGATAATGTCAAGTATATATAGTAATATTTATAATAATTAACCCAACGATATTATTAGTGATAATGCATCATTTCTAATTTAATCAAGAATCGAACTCGTTTTGAAAATTAATTTATGTCTATTTTAAGATTAATTATGTAAAATTTTTAAGTTTCATTAATCCTTGCTGTAGGGTCAAAACAAGGTCAAATGTTATCACGCGCAGAATGTTAAATTGCACGCATAGAAGGCATGTATATAAATTTACGTGCGAGAACGTTAAGAGGGACCGGCAACAATTAAATTCTATAAATAGTTATGTTTCTCATGCAAAGCATATATGTCGGCTTCATTATTGCCAATGATTCGAGTGTTTTGAAAAAAAAAATAAGAAACTCTCACTTACTCGTTTCTATGCAGGGACTTGAAAAAACAATTCTTTGACAAGTGATAATTTATAAGATATTACGATGCAGGAGTGCAACGTGTGCGAAACAAGGTAATGCGATAGAGAAAAAAATAAAACGGTTTTACGTAAAGTAATAATTTATTTGATAACTTATACTCGATGTTTTTGAATACATAAAAAGAACGATTACGTAATATACGTAAACGAACGATTAAATACGAATATAAATGCAAATAAGGAACGTAAATAAATTTATATTAACAATGCAGTGTACATAAGTTTACATACATGTTGTACGTGATTTATAACTTAAAGGCATAACTTTCAATGTAAATAAGCGTGACGATAAAGCACATGCAGGTGTGTGCAATTGACCGTGACGTAATAAAAAGTAATTATAAAATAGTTAACGCGTATAGGACAACGTATTGAGTATCGATGATAAAAATAAACGTTAAACAAGTGTTTACGTCCGGAATGGATCACAGCACGAATTAATCGTTCGCCGTAGTAGAAAAATGCTCATTAAATTACAACGGTGTATATACAAAACACCAAGCTTTATGTAAAATATTATTTCACGGTTTAACAATACTAAGCAATTAAAACGGTCGATGAAAATTTTCAAATAATCACGACAATGATAAGCGTTAAAGAAAATCGACTTGAAGGTTATGTCCAATCCGTAAATCGGTTTACCGAACCGTACGATATATTCGATAGACAGTGAAAAACAGCAGAGATAACAGAGACAAGAAAGCACAACAATACAACGAAAGCAAAGTCAACAACAACATATGTAGATGCGTTGAAGATCGTGGAAAAATTGTATGATTCGCAGGATGAAAAAAATGGGCTGGGCCGCGGACACAAAATTGTCAAGTATCATCGAAGTCTCGTGACCTCGACAGCGTCTTCCTGTATTCCCGACATGGAAAAGCAAGTGCAATTATGCGAAAATGCAAGGAGCAGTGACAGGCTAGAGCCCCGGGTTGCTCGATGCGACTAGCTGTAACCGTGAGCGGGCTAGTTTGGAGGTTATGTCGTAGCGAGGTCACCTAAATCGGATTAATTTTACGCAATACGGCCGATGCAACGTAACTGCCACGAGCGTCGAGGGTCTCGAGTTTGCGTTCCTCGAGTCGTCGGCCACGAGATGAACGCCACGGGCGTAGGGAGCCTCGTGAGATACGCGAAAATCGGGCTTTTACCTCGGGTTTTAACAGCGTTCGGGCAACAGCGGACGGACGGGTTTCGTCGCACGGCGCCACGGGCGAACAACTTCCACGGCGCCTTTACGTCTCTCACCTTTCGTCGCGACGACGACGACGACACTTCTCCGCGTCTGTCCCGTGCTCCGACTATACGGCAGGTGTATCATTTACGTTAATTATCCATACAACGTATACCCAACTTAAACTGTCATTCGCATAGCGTCCCCTACCCCGCGCCGATTAATAGATACACCGTCATATACTACCTAGAAGAATCTACGAATGCACTTCGCGCCGTAGTGTGCACACAATATAACATTTGTAGTTTTTTTAGTTTCACACAAATATTTTATAATCGCTTATGATCCCGCTTTGGCGCTTACCCATGATTATTGTAATTGAAACTATTACAATGTATTAGGTACGAGAGAAATGTGCTTCATACGTTTCTTATCGTATTAATATTGTTGACCTTTTTTTTTCATGTCATTATCAACGTACGTTCCACCATTAAATTCATCCTAATCGTATGTTCAATGTCGTCAGAATGTGGTTAACCGTGTTTCTAGCCTGTTAATATTCCCTTTAAGTACATATATAATGAGTATTCATTCGTGCATCATTTTGTGTAATAAATTTATCTATGGATATAGTGCACAGCGACTGTGCTGTATTATAAAATATCTTTTATATTCGTAGAAAAAGAGCGTACGTTATTTACGAAACCCATAATTTGAATTTGAGCAATTTACCGCCATTTGTCTCTGTACGTTGGTCTGCCTGCGTGGTTCGTCATCCACATTATTAGTTCCGCGATTCAACACCAGGGTGTACTGATTGCGCATTGTGTAGACCTTTGAGATATCTCGTAACTCGCTAGTGCTCCGATGACAGATCGCCGACCGATAGGTTACTTCACGAGGGGTTTAAATCAACTCATTCAAATCGCATTTGGGACCAGTAAGAAGACTTCGTACAAGCAACGTAATTGTTAGGTAAATCAACGTCTTCCGGTGACGAATAAACAAACACATTTGAGATTCGTGGTTACTTTGCGATGCGAGTTTTATCGCATGCATTTCGTTCGCAAAGGTTACAAACAAGACGGAAAAAACGTTTTTTATTTTCCAAAGATCACTAATCATCCGATGGTTTACAATGACTCATGACCCTGAGTATAAATAATGCTCCAATTGATGATTATTCGTATATAAATTTATGTGTAATATTAAAATCACAAGAAGAGATACCGGAGATGATGTTCAATGCGAGTGTCGCAATATTTTTTCTTATTTAGAAAAGAAAACCTTTCTATATTGGCTTAGTTTTACACAGGATATGGATATTTTTAATTTTGTCATGATCACTGAGAAGGAATTATTACTGCAGATAAGATTTCCAATGAAAGATGCTAGTAATATCGTATCATGTGCTTGCTTTATTTACACAGTTGCTTTGTTGCGTGACAAGACGGCTATCGTACCAAATATTATAATAGGTATATTTGTCAGTTATTTTAATGTATTTTATATATGCGGAAACGAAACAATTGACAGTACATACAGTCATTTAGTTATCAGATTGAATATAACGAAGAGAAAAAAATTAAGAATAGACGCCGCCATCTTTGTTAAAGGACTGTTATCGAATTGAATATTTCTCACTGTTGTTACAGATAATCATGGATCTAGAGAATTGCAATTCTCACGACGATCAGGACAATTCCTACCCCAGCACACCGCAACACGAAGGTGACCCAAGCTCGCATAAAAAATGGTACCGACAGGCCAGTCAAAGGTGCGTGCACTCTTTCTTATTTTTAGTCTCAATTAGTAAGACAAGACCTTTAACGTTTAAAGTCTATCAAGTGGTTCAATTAGATTTGACAATGTTAATCAGTTCAAAGGTTAATACATTTAATGAAACGCTTGGCAAGTTCATCCTCTGATAAAACGTAATCGATGGTCGCATGAATCAACACAGACCCAAATATCATCAACAAGGAACCATCGTGCGTTAGAATAATATTAACGTTTCTTTATTCTTTTTTACTACGCCAAAATTCAATTCTATAAGCATATGCTGCAATACTGTGATAAGAACGAATCTGAGTGTTCGAACGATGAAATTTACACTGTGATAACATTATCAGACTATCGACTACGTAATGAATGTAAAGCTTAATACGATCTTTCTTTTTTTTCATTTAACAGATATTCGATAGTAATCAGATTTATTGAACTTCCTATCATTAATCATTGATTACCTAGAGTTCGTTAGTAATGTTAGTACATACAGTTGTCATAATGAGTCTAGGTTATTGCATACGTAGAAGATATTAATTTTCATTAAATAGAATTTTCATAAGTCGACTAACATCCTGACTAATAACTTACTTTTCGAAAATCTTCCTAAGCTAAGTCCATTTGCTCTCCAAAATTTTCCTGAACTCGGACAATTTTCAAGGCTGTGCACGCGAAAGGCTGCCCACACATTCTTAAAGGCGTTTGGATCCTCCTTTACGAAAATAGAGACTGTTTCTAAAAATATACCACCGATTCAACGTGGTACACGAATGTCATCAGCGACTGGTATTCCAGAAAGACTTTTATGTCGTTCAGGGTACTAAATCGTTATTAAAATACCTCTTACGGTAATACACTGCTAATTATAAAGAAGCCACTAGTAGGCCCACTAATAAACGTAATCAAGATAATCTTAGTAGATTCGGTAGATCGTTAGATCTTTCGAAAAAAAATATTTCCATTCGTACAGGCATCGCTAGAAGCTGGTCTATAATCACTTGGTATACGTTATTTAAATACTTGAGTCGGAAACGTCAGTATTCAGTGGACCCCCTCGGACTGACCCATGACCTATATGATAAGTTTAAACAAATAAAAGATTAAAATATCCAAGGGGAAAAATCCCTGCGTTCGCGATTACGACTTTGCCAATGCTACAAACGGACCTCAAATATTTACTAAACGAATGTTTATGCAATTTCTAGACATTTTTCATTAGATTTCTTGTATCAGATACTGAGTCTAGCATTCTTTTATATATGCAGTCACGCAATGCGTTATGCTCTTGTTCTTAAGAATCTAACCTCAATCTTCCAATTGGGACTCAAAATGTACATTTCGAAAGCCGCCAATTTCGTTTCTATAGTCGGTCCACGAGTTCAAGGTATTTTTTTGACAATTCGCAAACACTGCAATCCTTAGCAAACGACACGTGGCTTTCCATAAAATCAGGGAAATACATGCTAAAATGGACGAATAAAAATATTTTTTATTGCTAAATCATGCACGTGCGTACTTTGTAACAAAATTTTTATTTAAAGCCACGTATAACTTGCTAGTAACGTTGTTTTCGATCTGTCAAAAGAACACATTGAACTCGTGGACTGACTGTACGTTACTTTCTCTCGATGCTGTGTAGATTTAAGTTTTCTGATTTTTCGTAGAATTCTTGACTATTTTTTAACGGACCACCATCGCCGCGACATACGATGACCCGATGCGTATTACGAAATGGTGGAAAAGTTTTTAGTTGAAAAATAGAAATTTTGTAAACGTTCACCAGGGAACTGTCATACGATTCGATAGTCCTTTACCACGCTTAACGTCAATCGGAGATCATTATTACGTTACTCTTGGCATTATATTATCAACTTGCAAATGACCTTTGTGGAAGTTGCCAAGTGCTTATCTCGCGTGTGATGTTTTTCTTGTTGGTTTAAAAAAAATAAAAAAATACACCCAACCTCTTACCAAAACTACGCAACGGAACAATCCTCATTCGTTCTGTGTTTTCCGAAGAAGACGGTCGCGCTTTTATATATTCCTTGTTGCCTTAATTAATATCCTTTCTGCGTGGACTGTGTTAAATGCGCAGTATGAACCGTTGCGAAAGAAACGTGGAGGTGGTCGTCACACCAGTGTCCAGTATTGGTAAATCATTTTAAAGTCTTAACAGCCTAGCAATAGCCATCTTACCCGTTAGAACTTGCCAGATTCTCGCAAAAAAAAAAGTAAAAAAAATGTCCATTTTATCTCTGCAAAAAAATATCAGTGAAAATTAATAAAAAGTATGTCGATACTTCTCAAGATACTCGAAAAGTCCTTATCGAATTATTCAAAGTACAAAACACCCGTGCTCCTGGTAAAAATTTTCTTCTGCAAGTCCAGGGCCTGTCTAGGTCTTCACTGAGTCCAGTACAGACTTAGCTAAGACCTCCGCGTGTCCCTCGATTTTCATAATGAAATTTTTACTGGGATAAATTTTTGCCATTCTCCGTCGCAAATTTTTCTTGAGCTTTGTCTCTCAAGTTTCTTCTCTCCTGTTTCCAATGGACGACCTCGGGTCTCGGTCTTGTCAAGTATCTCTCCCACGTAAAGTTTCACGACGAGTGTCACGAAGTGGAATGAAAGAGCGTATTATATTTCACGGGCACAGGGAAGAGCGTGAAATTCCCAAAAGACATGAACTTCTTCCCCGAGGAGTCTCTGCATCGCGCGATCCTAGGCCTTAAACTACCCGGGGGTATGGGACTGACCAGGAACGACCGTAGCGAGCAAGACCTGGACAGCTTCAACGAGGGCGAGCACCGTGTCAGAACTGACAAGCGTGAGCTGGGTCACAGGTAAATGATGAGATTTCGCAATAAGCCACGATTGAAACGCTCGAGGGATGGTGAGGAGGGAAGAAAAGAAAAATTGCAAGGAATCCTCTTTGTCGTCGTACACGACAAAAATGGCGGCTACTGGCTGGTCGAAGCTCGACGAGTACGTTTACTCGTCAGATCACGTTATACTTGCAAACAGCGTTGAAACGTTTGCGTCAGCGCTGACGAAAAAGTTACTGTCCCTTTCCGACAAACGACGTATGACGCCACGGAACAGTACAGCCAGGCAAACAATTCGCGATAACGTGATTATGTTGAAATTCCAAGGGGGAGACGGGGATTGATAAGAGCAACTAACAGAGAGAACACTGCCGATACCGTTCGATCAAATTTATTAGACTCTATTACGCGTCCAATGAAATTGATCGGAAATCGATCTTTTGATACAGTGCCTTCCCCCCTTCGCCCCTCCAGTGAACGTGCAAATATTCGCACTGTCAGCGCAAACTTTCGATTCACCTTGTATCGCGTGTCCTCCTTTAATTTCTATGGGACAATTCAATGGCAGATGCATTACGTTGATTGTCGCGCGCTTTTATTATATCGTCCGACGATCGTTGCGAGCTTTGCAAAGCTTGCGTGTCTTTGGTACGTCTTTGAACGGTGCTGTTACTGGATTACTATAATTCCGTTGTATCACGGTTTTTGGAATTACAGGTATCACCGTAATCGTACTAATTATTCGTAAGACGGCCAATTAATTTCTCCAAAGGTATTCACTCGTAATTTAGGGTAACGGTATGTCCGACTCTCTCTTATACACTTAAGTGCTCATAAGTCCATCTCTCTCGCACTCACGGCCAGTATAGAAAACTCGAAAATCTTCACCTTTCAACATCAATTCGAACGTCCGAGTATCTGAATGCACTTTTGACTTTACGGTACTGTTAATCATTGATTAATTAAATTAATTATATGACCCCCTGTCAAATGTAACTGGTGTATTTCACTCGAACATCTCTATGCGTGATGTTCTTGTTTGGTCAATTGTCTCTAGCATTGGAGCTCACGTGGAAATCAATATAAGACGTCGCATGGGTGGTATGTATGTATATAGATATATATACTGGTATCTCTTTTTTTCTCTCTCTTTTAATCCAGCAAATTTGCATAAGGGTAATCCATTACCGTTTTTCATGATTTGCTTGACGTAATCACGTGTCCCGTTTATTTACGCTCTAGTCCTTGTTTATTTGTTCTTGAGAAAGGATGGACGGATTTTATGCAGAGCGAGAGAGCTAGAGCCATTGGTCGTTTATGCTTCCAGGATATCGATAATCTCTGGCAGACATCCAGGAGGGAATTTCGGAAAGATGCGCGCGCACTACGTGGGCATGAATTCAAAATAACATATCGATCTCTATGTACCTGTGCGTTAACGTGGGCTATATGTGAATCGGCTTGTATCATATACGATACGTAATTCACTAAAAGCTGTCGCACGTGCTTGCGCATAACACTTGCACCCCCGTCACTTCTGAGTTAGAGGAATAATTTTGAAATTCTTGAAAAATCTCGCGTATTTGTGGAATCGCGCGAATTCGATGCCAAGATGATTTTATGATGTCTGGATCTACGTATGACTTTGATAAATCCAGCATGGCTGCACTATTTTTGCGGGTAGTCGATTCGTATGTGGATGCAACGAATTATAGGCCAGTTGCGTAATCAAGAGGAAATATTATTACAGCGTAGAAACGGAAATTCGTACTTGACCTTGGTGCTGTTCACTCGTATATGGCATATACGGCGATTAATAATCGTGCCTTAGGTATGTGTTAATTTACGTTGATGATCAATACCTGAAATTGCTGAATTTCATTGTATCGACGAATTCTATGTAAACGAGTATTTTAAGCAGTGCCAAATATGCAGGCGAGGACGTTTTGCGAGGCTGGAAAATATAATAGATAAGATTGTTACCGTTCGAGCTGGGCTGTTAGGCGTTTCGAAAAGATGCCGCAACTTCGATTTATTATCGAAAATCGTGCATTGGAAAATTATTGAAACTGTTTTACCGGCCGATGTAGGTTTTTTTTTTTAATTGTTCTTCATGCAATTGACAGTCTTCATTTCCGTTTTCTTTTCAAAGACGGAAGAGATTGGCTCGTAGTCAAAATAAGTGTCTGCGAATTCGCATTTCCCACTTTAAAATTCCTTATCATTTCGTTCACTCGTCCGCTGTTATCCGAGATGACAGCGTGAACTTTCCCGCATGACACTCGGGTAATCGTTTATCGAAAATTTGGCAATACTTTGGAAAGTTTCTATGCTGTGAATTACTTTGGAAAAAAGAATTCCGACAATGCTTGTACGGTTTGGTGAAAAATTTTCTAAACAATTTTCAAAAGAATTTTCAAAAAAATTCTTTTTCCGACAGAAAATCTGTATCGTTAGAAATTTTGTGGCTCGTGTATTCGTCTCCCTCGACAGTCACGCCTGTCCGTAGCAATGAATAAATGTTCCTACGTCGTGTTATGCAATTATTCGGGACTGAGATTGCTTACGAAATCCTTATAGGAATGTCGAGGTGATTGCTTTACGAATTGTTAGACACCCTCTGGGTCTCCTTCTAACGGTTGTAGGTATGTAAGTCAGAAGGAGGAAGCACAGTCAGATCGATATCTGCCTTCTTGTTACTTGCCCACACGATTTATGCTAAACGACAAGCTTGAAAATCGGATAAAACTGACTGGAGTACTGGGTTATCGACTTATTATCGATTTGTAAATACTTCGCGAAACGATCGGAATAACTGAATGGCCAGGGCGTGGGACATGTTAACGTTAATAAATAGGCATTGACCACTATTGGTTTTTCGTGGCGTCCGACACGATTTCCGTGGACGAAATCTTTCGAATCGCGCGAAATCCAGAACGTATGACGTGTATGCCTACCTGCAAGGCTTTAAGGCGCGTCCACAGGAGAAATGCGGATTTCGCGTGGGTCGCCGGGAAACCAGTTTTCATGCGCGCGCGTGCTACAACGATCCGCGGGACTCGACTGAAATCTACCGAGCGTCTCATTTTGAAAGGTATCAATAGACATAGTTATATGATTATTGATTTTTCTTATTCACGCTGACATGACGTCCTACTGAAAATGCTAATGTATTACGCATTTAATATTTTGATTCATTCGCCTCTTGTGTAATTTATCTTTTCACCTGTAAATTATTTTCATCGTGTTCCACTGTGCTGTTACAATTGTCAAAAACTTAGTAATCTGTTCACTAATCTCTTCGTTGACAAATTAGTATTATTTAACGCGATTACGTAAATACAGTCGACTCTGGCTACAGAGACGCTCCGTATAGTCGCGTTTCCCCTGAGCTCTCTTTCTAAGCTATCGCGCCGAGAGGGGAAGGCTTCCCCCACTCTTCTGTGCCTCTCGGCGCGCGTGTTTTATATCCGCGCTCTGTCTAACGCACGGCCTATTACAGTGGAGTGGGGGACACTCCGTAACGTCGCTCTCTCGCTAGTTAATCGCATCTCCCGAGCCCCGGATGCGCGATTACATAGAGAGTCGACTCTATACGAAAATCCAATAATTATAGTCTCTCTAGTGCTTTGAGAGTTTTGCTCAGCACATTGAGTAGTTCGTTAGAAACAGATATCGCGCGTTACTCTATTAATAGAATCGTAAGAAAATCTTGGTCGATATTCGATACGCACAAGTGAACGACTTCTCGAAGTCACTCGTAATCAGGTGTGAAGTTGCGCACGAATGAAAATTTGAATTCATTTACCATAGCGTCATTCGCCCGTTTCATCGCGACGCAATTCATTTTGACTTGCAGCTCACTTCACTCTTCCACTACATTTTTCTCGTTCACCCAAAATGCCCTGCAGCTCATTAATCACGCGGAGATCTCAGCCGGATTTAATCTCCGATATTTTATTCTCTCAACGGAAACGTACGTCAACTCCACGCCGTGCTTCCTCGAATTTCATTCAGCTTCGGGCTATCGTTCAATTATGCATGATTGTGCAGGCGTCGTGTCACGACGTTCTACCGGGTGTTTCGTTAGTAGCGATGCGTCGCCGATATCGTAGCACGCTGTGCACTCGAGATCGAGTTTGTTCACGCTTCTTTTGAAAATAAATGAGAAGAGACTCTTATACGATATAGGAAATAGTGGGCTGTTAGATAACGTATTTATAGTTTCAAAGCATTTAATATACGCGTATGCATCTGACTTCAGGACGCGTCACTTTCTCGATTACCGAGTTGCATACGTGCCGTTCAAAACGTACGTTCGACTTTTTTTCCTTCGAATATTTCGAATTCTCATACGTGACACGTGGCTCTCAATAGGTCATCAAGGAAGGAACATTCAGAAACTTTGATTTTCAAGTAATCTTCTTGATTTTTCTGTTTCCTCCTTGTTCACGCATCGTTATGTTGTCTCTGCTATCCATAATTTTCCTCAACGTCATTTTCGCTTGGATACAACTTAATATGGAAATTTTTTTTAATGGAAATCATTAGGGGCTCGTTAATACTCGTGATTTTCTTCACGTTTCTCATCCTTTTATTGACTTTGGTTATATCAGTTTAAATTCGAATTCACGTGGGCGCATATAACGACGGGGTCGTTTCTATGATGATTGATGAACGAGTGTGATCTAAAGCTCATTAAATGTATTTCTAATTAATATTCATCAGCATCGTCTAACCATATGCTCAATCCTTAAAGACCGTACATACATATAGGGTTATTCAGTACAAACGCACCACCTGAAGTTGGTTCTACCATTGGTATCAAATGGTCAAGCTAACTTCAGGTGGT
This sequence comes from Pachycephus smyrnensis, assembly GCA_030142225.1. NCBI lineage: Eukaryota > Metazoa > Arthropoda > Insecta > Hymenoptera > Cephidae > Pachycephus > Pachycephus smyrnensis. Next base: position 37,164 of record JARQST010000363.1, read on the forward strand.
ACGGTTGTCGTGAACGACTCTGTATACGTATGGTGGCTGACCGACATTTTGCTTTTAAACAAACGTACATCTGTATACAATTGATCTCTAGGATATCCAAAATACTCATCAGGCATCCGATGAAAGACGTCTTGAACGTATCGAGACTATCGATTCGTGTATTTCTTGGAATCTTGTCTTGCCCCAGTATTGCACAACTTTGCCTCACTTCTAGAAATTTCAAAACGAACATCAGAAGAGATTTTACTCTCGCTATGAATTCTCAAATATCTTTAAGAACTTCCTTGAGTTCATACGTAACATTGTGGTTATCGCATTTTAGCTCTTAAGCCTCGTTCACACCGTTTAGCTTTTTATTTCGATTCACCTGTGTAATCTGCCTATAAAAATACGTCTGAATATTTTTATGAGAAATATTCATCGTAAAAATTCTCACCCATTGAAATTTCGCTTTTGTCTTTTGAATATGTAATAAAAGCGTTTTTAGTGCAGGAAAGAAAATAACGAAGCAGATGATCCGTTGTCGACACTCGACAGGAATCGAATGAATTATAATTTCTGTACATATGGGAATTACATGTGGATGTGCTTTAATCATTGCTCCGATAACATGAGTCACTCATATAACACGAGAGCCGATCAGCTAAGTGGAAAATGACAGGTCAGAAGAAGTCGAATTACAACGTTAGGTTATATCAAGAGACTTACGGGACTGGTGGGGATCAGTAGGCGCTTGACCATTGAACAGTTAACAGTGTTTACGCTCGGGAGCATTTCCCTCTTTTGCATACACGTGTACGTTACACCGAACACATGGCATTGTTAAGTGTTCTCGTGATTTATTATCTGGACGATATATCGTATCAATCAGTCCATTTTAATTGGTCAAATATAATCTGCACGTTCTGTTTTTTCTTTTAATCGCCGAACGCGTTAATTAATTATAATTAAACGATACTGTCAAATAAAGATTTATTAATATTAATTACAGGCATAAAGCTGACGGTACCGAGGTCTCCATTTTGTTTATTAACCTCCATTTAATTATGACGCAAGATTAGCTTCTTCCTGCATTTGAAAAAAAATTCTACCGTGCCGGTAACCCGGCAACGTATTATCTCTGCGATGGTAAATCTCGTCGCGTACGCAACGGAACGACTAAAGTGGTTTGCCGCATTCACAACCACCTGTTGCTCTCTGATACGATTTGACGAGTTTTGCGAATATTTTCGACAGGCAATGTTGACATTGTAAAACATGGTGAACGGTTCGTCAAGGCTGAAACACATGAGAGAAGCGTTCGGTAGGCGTTATGTACCGACGCGATGCGTTATTGGATTTCTTTGAAAACGATATATCGTCTTTTGTGTTACGTAGCGGATATAAAAATGTGTAAAAATATTTTTTAAACACGACCGCATCGAACGATGTGGCAGTGTCTTGTCGAATAGTGACTTGCTTGTGGATAATGCGAAAAAAATATTCTCATCGACTCCTTACTTTTTTTTCCCTAGATAACGTGACAGTGCACGACTGGTTGGCTATTTATTTTCTACGGTATTTACGAGCGGAAGCGAAATTTTATCTGCGTCGCGAAGGAGCGTGTGTTGTGTTTAAAGTCGTTAATGGTTTTCCAAGATTTCGTTAATATGTGGCTCAAGGATATGGGCGAAGACGTTATGCCGGCAGCGCAATTTGCCAATTCACGTCTCTATGCTCTGAACGAGTAAGTTGTGCAATTTTACTTTGTCCGTAGACGCAAAAGATTTGTCAGATTATCGGCACGCATTTTCAACGTCGCGATTATGCTTTGTCGCGCGCGATAATACAAACTGACGTCGCTGCAACAACAAACATGTTTTTCCTGCGAATCCACGTGAGTCACGCTTCTTTTTTTTTTTCTTTTCTTGCTGCTCCAAATCAAAACGCACATCCATTAAACGTGTCTGGTATCACGATATTTCGTAGTGCTGAAAATACTTTTCTGTAATTACTCGAAAACTAAGCGAGCATCGTAATCAAGTTAGTTTATATGCATATCTATTGTTGTTAATATAATTTTTAAGGGTATCGTGCTATTTTCAATTTGACAGGCGATTTTAATTACGTGTCAGCAATTATCGATTTACATCGCGCATATATATATGTATATTGGCACGAACATATTGCCAAGGTCTGCTCCTTAATGCCAAGGAGCTTAACCGTTCTTCCTTTTTTTCTATACTTTCGTCTCAGTCTGTTACCGGCTTTAGGGACGAGCGGACGTTCGCTCTTTGCGAAAAAGTCAAATTTTCTTTTGTATGATTTTTAGGTATAAGTTACTAGACATTTTTGTGCTTCGATTATTCTTTTGAGCTTTGCGATAATCGACCTAGATATCTGTCTGAGCGACGTAATCGATAAAAGAATTGGCATCGCTTCATTGACTCTTGTGGAAAATTTCTGTTAACCTATCACGTGCGATCGGGATTTTCTAATAGGCGATATTTTGTTTGAAAGGATTGATTTCCTTTTTTTTTAACGAAAAAATTTATTGCGTTTCTTTCATTGTTAACGATGGTTATTAGTGTATCTTGAAAAGTATTAAAAATTCACTTCGCGACGAACCGTTTGATAACGCGTCTCTGGTTAAATAATTGGCTACTGAATGCAATTCAGATAAGCAAAAATTAATTGCACGCTTTCGTGATTCGCTCGATACTCGTTGCTTAATAATTTCATTGATTTTCCGATAGCAATCTAATCGATTACGATTCATCGGTTTGTCCAACGAGATTTGATGTAACGAAAATCTCGTTAATTAAATTGCGAGCTCTTACGCGAAACCTGTAGGCATAATTGTAATAAATGAGACTGTCTCATTAGCGCGATTCACGTTTATCAACTTGTTTCACGTGGATATCTATATTGCACGTGTATAAAATAATCCGTGGATATTGCGTAATTGCGTGACTTCAACTAATATAATATATTGCATGAAACTGAATATAATTATTAATTAATTACACGGCAGTAGTAGGCGTATAATTACTAATTTGCATTATCTTATCTATATACTTAAAAAGAAACACACTCGTGCCTATCTCTCGCGATAAGAGATTATTATACTTACAGGAATTGCCGATCGTTCGCACGAGACTTTTTACGTATGCCCTATTAGACATTTTCAGGGAATCTTTAATGTCAGTCAAGGTTATCGTTTTCCTTTTTTTTCCTTTCAAGTTGTCCCGGTCTTCTTTCTTTATAATTACTGTATTTCGGAGGAATTGTTAAATTAATTTTTCCTGAAAATTCTGACAGCATGATCTCTCGTTAGGGCGAATTTCATAAGGATTTTTAAGGGTACGTAAAAAGAACAGTCTCGTTATGTCCAAATGTCTGTTGCCTCGTGGCCACGATCCGCTATTTCCTGAAAACAACAGGTACGTTTTCAAAGAAATGAATCTCGACTTTGTAAACTGTCATTTTCGAGATTGTCAAAAGTATTTTTTTTGGGGGTAATTTTTAAATGATATTTATTATTCGACACTCTTTCGAGCTACTCTCGTCTTTCGAGATCTTTTTATATATTGAACTGTCGCGTGAAATTCATTTGAAAATGAGCGACTCGGACTTAACTAGATTCATGAGATTTCCTGTGGATACTGAAAATGAAATTTCCTATGATAGTCCTTGTCGGGAATCTCTAGCGTCAATATCGAGGCGTCATGCGATTAACAGGTGTGTAGGAGTCAACCTGGCAAACGTCACAGGGCAATGTCATATATTGGCGAACGTAAACTGTCATCGCGGAGACTTAAGAAAATTCTGTAAAGGTTTCTAACCGTACTGTATTTTTAATTGCAGAATATTCGTTAATAGAAGTCTTCATTTGGAAAATATCAAATTCTATGGATTCGATATGGATTACACATTGGCGGGTGAGCTTTCTCTTTTTTTTTTTAAATAATTTTAAGTAATTTTATCTCAAAGAAATTTTACTAAGAGTGCTTTTACGTTGCTTTCAGAATACAAATCCCCGCAGTACGAACAGTTGGGGTTTAATCTCCTGAAGGATAGGCTCGTCTCTCTGGGATATCCCCAGGAAATCAAGGCATTCGAATATGATCCCAGTTTCCCAGTAAGAGGACTCTGGTTCGATACTCTCTATGGAAATTTGCTGAAAGTCGATGCATATGGAAATATTTTAGTCTGCGTGCACGGATTTGAATTTCTCAAACAGTAAGTCATCGTCAAATCATTTTTTATCGTTCGAACATTGTCAATTGATTTTTTAACGGCTGAGTCACTTGGAAGAACAAGTTGAATTTACTCGAAATATTTTGCAGCTCCCAAGTGTACGAGCTTTATCCAAATAAATTTCTCCAATTGGATGAATCTCGCGTTTACGTCCTGAACACGCTCTTCAACTTACCGGAGACTTATCTGCTGGCGTGTCTGATCGACTTCTTCACGAACTCGCCGCAATTCACCCGGGAAAAAACTGGCGTCAAGGAGGGCGACCTGACTATGAGCTTCAAGAGTATATTCCAGGACGTAAGGAGCGCCGTCGACTGGATTCATCTACAGGGTGATCTCAAGAGCAAGACTATTGAAAATTTAGACGAGTACGTAAAGAAGGACGAGAGGCTACCGATGTTCCTCACCAGGATAAGAGAGAGCGGAGCAAAGGTCTTTCTTTTGACTAACAGCGATTACATGTTCACCGACAAGATCATGACGTATCTCTTTGATTTTCCTCATGGCGCCAGGGTAAGCTTCTGACAATACCGTACCATTAGATTGTTGTGCTATTCTATTTGTTTTAATTGCAGCCCGAGGAACCACACAGAAATTGGAAGACGTATTTCGATACGATTGTCGTCGACGCCAGGAAGCCACTGTTCTTTGGCGAAGGTACAATCTTACGTCAGGTAAACACCAGAACGGGTGCTCTCAAACTTGGAACACACAAAGGACCACTTCACACGGGTAATTACATATCTCTACTTGATTTTATTATGTGCGGTTCCTGTGGAGCGTCATTAATTTTAAATTAATTATATGACTTTGTGTTATATAAGCCTGAGGGGATCGTGATTGATTTGTCCTTGTAAACAGGCGAAGTGTATTCCGGCGGTTCCTGCGACGTCTTCACCGAGATGATTGGCGCCAAAGGCAAGGACGTTTTGTACGTTGGCGATCACATATTCGGTGATATATTGAAAAGTAAGAAAATTCGAGGCTGGAGGACTTTCCTCATTGTTCCTGAATTGGTCCAGGAACTTCATGTATGGACTGACAAGTGTCAGCTCTTTGCCGAGCTCCAAAGTCTGGATGTCATGCTAGGAGAAATGTACAAGTACGTATAGTTCACGTATAATTCTATTCGAGTAGATATACATTTATAACGAATTATTTTAATTGCAGAAATTTAGACAGTAGCACCAAGGAGAAACCTGACATTTCCAAACTCCGGGCGTCCATACGGGACGTGACGCACAAAATGGACCTCGCGTACGGAATGATGGGCTCTCTGTTTCGCAGTGGAAGTAGACAAACCTTCTTCAGTAGCCAAGTAGTCAGGTACGCTGACCTCTACGCGGCGACCTTCCTCAACCTCATTTATTATCCATTTTCGTACATGTTCAGAGCACCCGCCATGTTGGTAAGTTTCTCCACGAGTATCTCTAAAGTATATCAGCTAGTGCGGTTTATTTAACTTACTCTTTTTCCACGTCCATACTCCTTGCAAATATTATCTTTAAAGATGCCGCACGAGAGTACGGTAGCTCACGAGCAGAGGTTCGTCATGGAAACCCCAATGATCAGCCGTTCCAGGACGTTCAAGCTTGCCGACGACGAGGAGGAGCAGAACGGGCCAGTAGCTGTAAGTTTCACTAGACATTATTTCTTCAGTCTCGAAGAATTTCTCGTGGTGTGATTTATCGCAAAGAACTTTCGTATCCAGCAGGGAGCTCTGGAGCTGGAGCACGCCAATAATCAAATTCCTCACGCGAGACCGGAAACCCCACGCAATGTGACGCACACGCACGACGAAGACTGCAGCGACGAGGACAGCGACTCCCAGAAACACGGAAATCACCTGAAAACGTGCACGCGAAAAACCAATTGCAATTGAATTCTAGCTTTTCCCGCCACCGTTTAAAATAGATATTCGTGCGTCGCGTGTCTAGCTTTATTTTTTTAATCGAATCGCCGATTCACTCCGTATTTTGGCGATCGGCGAGTAATTTAAAAGTCCCCCCCCCCCTTTATTATTTATGTATTATTGCTAATCGGGTTGTCTGTCGACTCCTTGATTTCTCTGGCGACCGAACGGATACCATTTTTTTTTCCCTTCCCAATAGAAGAAGAAGCGGCTATGATTGCTGCAACGATGGCGGCGGCGACGACGACGAGGACGACGATGATGATGATAAAATACTAGCGATGAAAATATTCCCCAGATAACGGAAAAACCTTGTTTGAGACACATAGATATATCTATACGAATATTCTTCGTAGAAGAATGAACGGTTACAACGAGCAGCAATATATATTACACTTGCATAACACAAGATTTTGTCCACTGCGTCGCGTCCAAACGGACAATAGGAAACATATACTGATAGATGTATATATAAATAGATAATCTCGTCCCTGGAAAATGTATTTGTTCGTGTACATATTAAAAAAAAATATTTAATAGGTACACTGTACGTGTGAACAAGATCGTTCAATTATCGTGAGCTTATAATTGATAGACGTAAAGTTACAAGTGATCGCGGTCTACTGAATTATATTACTGCACAGGCAGTATGTTTTAATGTAATATTGTTGATAAAATGAGGATTTCTTCTTTGCAGATAATCTTGATAAAACTTGTCTCATACCTGACAGCTCGTTTAATAATCTATTGTCACACTCAACGAATTTACTATTTGCTATTGAATATTTCATCGGTATGTATACATACATACGTATATATTATGTTCGTAATTTATCGTTTTTCTTCGCACAATTCTCGACGAACTTCTCCATGTTTGACTTGTTAGTTCGTCGTGTATCTCTACTTCGCTTGGCGCTGGGTTAAATTTTGAAAATTTTGAAAATAGATAAACCTAATGATCAATATATAAAGTGAGATTACGCGCTAGGCTAGTCCTTTTTATAAGAAATCCGTGTTATCTCATGAATTTCGACGGGCAGTGTTACCACGAGGCGAAAGATAATGCAAGCTAAACGATAACTTAGAAACGTAGGATTTCGACGAGATGTTAATGTTAAAACGTACGTAGTTTCTGTACCTGGTTTTTACCTGACAGAATGTTAAAAAGATGAATAAATGAACAGATTTGAAATCAATTAAGTATATTGAATGCGTAGCGCGAGTCACGTGCATAACGTAATAAAATTGGAAGACATTTTGCGTTTCGTTGTATAAAATTTTAAATATAAATTGTATAGAAAGTGGTTTTATTTTGAATAAATTAATATACTGTAACGTATTGTACTGCGGAGCAGTGAATGCTGCCAGTCGATGCTGTATCGATGAGCTTTTAGATCAAGATGGAGTGTTCGATTACATTTCATAGATTCCAAGCTTCTGAATATAAGTCACAGAAACAAATCTGCAAGGTATTCCTCAAATTCTTCTTCTCTTGATTTCTCTTGATTCTTCGTAGGGCCTTCTTTCCAAACTTCAGATTCAGTAGCTGTGCTCTGTTCTGGAGCGTCTGGTTTATCCGTGTCTTCATCTTCCTTCTCTACTTTGATTGTCACCTGTGGCTCGCTGGATGAGCCAGGTGTCTGTTGTTCTGGTTGAGAGCACGCTCCCAAGCGCTTCAAAGATTTTCTTCTTTTGATTTCTCTTTTTTGGGTCTTGTAATTCAGTTTTTGCGAGCATTCAGGGCATAGTCCTTGTAGAAAAATAGACGTTGTAGCAAGTATCAATCATTATTACAGCTAAATTAATGTTATGATTTACATACGTAATTTAACTAGAGCATTCTTCTTTTCGCCATGTTCCACATATCCAAAATTTACTTCCCACGACCGCAGGTGCTCTTTCTCCTGGCATTTTTTATTTCCACATTCAAACTGACCTTTGCCCACTACCACTTCTTTTTCTGTTCTCCATCTAAGAGCAACCTATGCAAATATTTAATAATATAAAGAATATAAAATGGAAGCTTTACATGACACTTGTTGCAATCGATCCTGACCTACCTTATTAAGTTTATAGTACGTTAAATCGCATATGCTGTATTCTTTGAAGAGTTTGTCATAATATTTCTTAGCAAGCCGAGCTTCCCAAGAATCCGGTGCATCGTTCTCTTCATCCCAGAGAAATCTGTGATTCTCTTTAATCACGTCATAGTCTGTTTTGTCTCGGGACCTCAAAACACACGCCGAAACGTCAAGAGTTGCTTGTGTTCAAGCAAACAACATTTATACTTTTATTTTACGCGAAATAGAGAACTCGAACAGAGAATGTGAGTCGCGGATAACAATTAGAAATTAAAAATCTAAAAATTCTTTTGAATAATTGTGCCTTGACAAAAATGTAACATAATGTTTGGTTATTTGTACATACGTGTCTCGTTTTAAAGATAATGCCGAGCCTCGTCTCAACGCAAAATAATCATTGACAAGTTTCTTGTGCCTGTCGTAGGCAGACAGATGCGCGTACGCTGGAAACATCGTGTTCCTGGAGAATCAATGACAGTCTTTCGTAAATATTTAATTTCCATCAAGAACTTCTCCGGCAATTGTTGACGTGCCGCCATTTTCTATAGATGGCGTAAGGCTAACTTCACATAGGTCAATTAATAATACCAGAGAGTAGAAGAGAGTGCTCACGCTCTACTTTTCGTAGCTATTGATGCAGTGTCGCTGATCGTGCGGCAATCGCGGAACTAAGTGCACGATAGCTTATGTTTTT